>PYWC01000083.1:866271-886072 GCA_003182015.1 Tuber magnatum | reverse complement strand
TTTTTTTTTTTTTTTTTTTTTTTTTGGTGGTTTGGGTACTGGGGCATTTCGTAGCCTAAGTCTACTGTGCATTCTCATGTACAGTACTAGGTACAGCACTGTACAGGTACGGTAGTATATAAGTGAGGTGTATGCACTTGGATTGTTTGTGCCGTCCCACTTAACTTACCGGTATCGTACCTACAGTACCTACCCCGGGTGGGGGTTTATTTATTTATTTATTTGATGAACTTGGACTACCGTAGAGGTCGTTTACTCCCTTCGACGGATGTTTGGTTTTTGGGTCACGGAATGGCTCTTGTTGGGATTGTGCTTCGAGAGAAGAAGAGCTGCGGGATTGTATGATACCTTAGTAGCTAAGGTGGAGGTGAAGGTGAAGGTGGACATTCAAGTCAGGGTCCGAGTTCACGCCTAGTACTGTACTTATTGTTACAGTATGATACCGTACATCTCGGCCCGTGTGTTGGGATTGGAGGACTATGATGATGATGATGATGAGTAGCGGGCCCTGTCGTTAACTTGTATCAATGGCACTCGGGTCTCTCTATGGTGCCGTATGATACGAGTAGTTGCTCTCGCTCCCGATGTGGATTCCGGTTACCGCTACTCGCGTGAGTGCCTACGAGGTGTGATGGGGGGGTTTGTTTGTTTGCACTGTATATTGCACCGTATCGTAGAGTTGTAAATACTTTTTACCATGATACCGGTAGTACTGCCGTATACAACAAATGGCCGGGCGCGACCGGTAAATTGAGGATGAAAAAATGTGAGCATCATCATTGTAAGAAGTTTACCCAACCGCAAAAAAAAAAAAAGGTTCGGTTGGACGAGGCGTTTATATCATACCAAATCACTCTCTTCGCCAGCCCGACAAATTGGAAATTTTTGATAACGCGTGGGAAAGGTCACTTTTACCTTCATCCTGAAAGTGCAAATTGCATTAGACTAAAATTGATGGGTGAGATTTGGTTGGCGGGGTTTCTTTTTCTTTTTTTCCTTTCTCTGCGGGGTTTTGCGATTTGAAGTACTGTGCCGGTGGTTTTATGGGGGGTTTGTTTGTTTGTTTGGGTGGATGTTTTTGGCGGAGGAGGGCGTCTGGCGGGGTGGTCTGGATTCGTACCGTGGTGTATGTGCTTTTCTTCTTCTTCTATATCCTTTGGGGTTTTAGCGCTAACCGGCATTGGATCGCACGAGGTTCGTCGTGGATTGTGCTGTGAGTGAGTTTTAGTCGAGATATGGTTTCAGCCGGGGCTTTTGGTATAATATCATGGAAATACCGGTAGTGCACGCTTGTTTGGAGTCTTGGATTTTTTGGTGGTTGTGGGAGGTGTGGGTTTCTCCCGGTCCTCCCCGTATCTTTCCTCCCTCCCTCCGGAGAGCTTTTGGCATTTTGTCCTTGACCGACCATCCCCAGCAGAGCATGGAAGAAGAAAAGAAAAAGAAAAACTGGACAGGGATCAAGTCCATCACAGGAAATCACTCGTGTCGTTAGACCGGTGATGTGTCGATAGAAATACCGATACCGGGGACGGTGGAGGGAGGTGGATGATGTCTGTCATGAGTGTAGTATTTGCGGTATTGTGTGTACTTGCATATGTGCGCGGGTTGGGGATTAGGTGCTGTGCTGTGCCGTGTGCAAGTTTGTATCATAGCAGCGATGTTTTGAGGGGAAAATCGGGTTCCAACAATCCCGTGTTGGATGTGCACTGTTAGGTGTACAGTACGGGCTATCTCACTCGCTCACTTATTGCCTTTCTATCCTACAAACTTCCTGGAGAGAAATGCCTCTGTCCGTTATGGAAGAAAAGGAAAAGGAAAGGGGAAAAAAATGAAAGAGACTCGGGTAAGGACAGTGTTTCTTATCTTGACTCTCCCTCACGGCCCAACTGTTTGTCCCCCCCCCCGTAGGATGCCGATACAACCTGGGATCATTTCGAGCAATTTTACACCTCGGCCGAGAAACGGCCCACATCAAAATCCGACATCCGCCCAGAAACCTGCCAGACGTCCACGGACTCGTCCCAAAGTTACCCCTTCCAGCATGGAATTCGGCTTGAGGGTTTCTGATACCAAACTTAACTCTTCATCCCGAGAGTGCAAGTGCGGTAGGGCGTTTGCTGGGGCGGTATGGGGAGGTTACAGCAGTGTGGTGGTTTGTCACGAGCGATGGTACGTGCATGTGTATCATACCATACCACCCCAAGGTTTACTCCCAAGACCTAGACTTCCCGCATAACGACAAGGTAAAACGAACTCTCATGGATCCTCCACGCCCCCTTTATTCCAGCTCATTTCCGTGCCCTCCCTTGATTCTGAATAGCCCTGCGAACCCGATGCTAACGTTATGCTCGTGGAGGGCATAGCTCTTCCACGCTCCCGTTTATTCTCGGTGGCTCTGCCGCGATTGGTATCTCCGGCAGTACGGAGGATGAACCGGCGTGTATAGTGGCAAGTTACAGTTGATAGAGCCCCCCACCATTCCTTTCTGGATAACCTGGTAAGTGAAATGTGAATGGTATGGAATGCACCGGTGCCTTACCCATTGTCAGTGTTTGCTTCCGGGCTATGCGGTGGAGTACAGTACAGTACACCATCTTCCGAGTTACCAACCGGGCAGCGGGCAGCGATAACCCGACGAAAGGGTAAGGAAGCAAATGTGATAAATCTTCACCATCCCCAACAATACCGTCACGAGTAGATAGAGCACGGTATGGGCGTGAGGCATATGAAGCACGGCATCTGTTGAAGCGGTAATTTTTTCTTATTTATACAAGATACGAGTGTCACGAGAGAAGTCCAGCTAAGAGAATTCCCCCGAGCCTTGAGCACAAACCACACTTGAATTCTTGCAAAGCTCCTACTCGGCCGTCACGATGCAAGCATCCACTCCTTACCGGTACTGTACACCCTACAGTTCCCACACGAGGAATGGTACCGGGGCCTCATCCAGCCCCCCAATCCTGGAAGTTTCGTGCGCATCTACAATAGCGTGTCATCGCAAGGTGTGACCAACCCCCATTGTTCCATTCGGTACATGACCGGATTGTATCCGAATATCTTAGGATACAAACTACCCTACCCTACAGGGGTCTCCCCTCCCCCCTCCGGGAGTACAGTACGTGCAAACCAACGTTCCGCAGGGCATGGCGTCCAACCTAGCATCCCTCCTATGTAGTGGAGTGAAGGCGGCAAGAGTATGTTTCTTGTATGATAGGTCAGTAATATGGGAATGATTGTTGGGTATGCTGGGGGGTATTTCTGGCGGTTGCTTGGTTCGGTTTGGGGGTACCGTATGGCGGGGTGAGCGATAGGATTGGGCATGGGTAGGGACTAAACAGGGACTAAACAAATCAATCAAGTTTATATAAAACAGAGCTCTCCTCCGGGCACCTCCATAACGTGCTTATAGGATAATACTCTCAGCAACCTTTCCAGCAAACACGGACCTGTCACTTCACTACTCCGCTTTCATCTGATCCAAGCTATCCATTAAGAGTGGAGATTCTGTTCGGAACTAATATTATGTACTAACTACGCTAACCTATTTTGTCCAGTAATATCCTACTGTACCTTCGGTACTATGGTGAGGGTAATATAAGAACCCAACCCAACCCAACCATCAGAGTGGAGATATGTATCTATATTTACAAAAAACACACAAAATTTTGCCTCCAAGAAACGCCTTAAACTTCATCTTCCCTTCTTCCAAAAGTTGAAAAGAAAAAAAAAATCTATCCCTCCATCCATCCATCCGCTCATCACAAAAACTCACTCAACACCCTCAACACCCCTCCTAACGCCTTCCAAAACCCTCTCGAGAACGCGGGCCTCCACAACGCCTTCGCACCCGGCACAGCCAAGAACCAACCCGCCGCCCCTAACGCCAACGGCACACCACTCCATGGCGGCGCCGATGACCCCCCCGCTCTGTGAGAATACTACTCTGTCAACGCCCACCTTACCATCCCAGGCGCCGACATTGCTCACGGCGAAGCTGTCCTCCCGCTGCTTGCCGAGCTTGCCCTTGAAGAAGGCGAAAAAGTCGCTGACCCAACGCAGCATGCCCACGTCCAGGTCTGCCGTGCCGGCGTCTAGGCGATCGTTGATCTGCGCTGTGTGCTCCCGCGCGAAGGAGAACAGGTTGGAAGATGTGAGAGGGGAGCGCGAGTATTCTGATCGGAGACTGGCGACGTATGCACCTATGGCTGCTTCCTGGATCCTCTCGGTGGGCACGTAGCGGCGGAGGTTGATCGGCGTCGATGAGGTGAGTTTGTCAAACTTTCCCGGTATCGCTTGAAAGGTTGCTGTAGCGATGATTGCGGTAAGGAGGGAAGTGATTGTGGTGTTCTCCCTGCGGGAGACAGAGAGTAGTGCTTCGAGGGTTCTCGCGGAGAAGTGGAGGGATTTATAGATTGTTTTTGTGGTTTCGGGGGTCGGGCACGCAGATGTAGGGCTGCCGGTGTAGAGTGTCGGGGGAGGAGGAGGCGGAAAGCACACCTTCGACCAGACCTCTGAGACGATGCGTGGGAGGGACAGAGGGAGGGGGATTAGTGACTCAAGGGAGGAAGGGTAGGGCTTCCGCTGCGGGTGGACGATATAGCGGCCGGCGAAGGAGGGGTTTTTGTGAGGTCGGGAGAGCGCGGTGAGGAGTGATTTGTGTAGCGTTAATCCACTGACGCCGTCGGCTATGGCGTAGTGGTATACGAACGATATCCAGACTCCCCCATTCCCTCCTCCCACTGCGGCTACATCACCAATCTCAGCCTCGTAATCTCGAAGGATCAAACACCTCCACCCAGGCACCCTGCCCAATTCAAAACCTCGTGAATGCTGCTCCGAAAGCACGGTGTCGAGCTCAGCGGTTGTGTCCTCACCCGGCAGCAGTATCGTCTGCACGACCTCTTCCAGATCTATACTCTTCAACCGCGCAAAGCGCGGCTCACGCGTATTCTCCCCTAGGATTGTCACGGCTAGCGGCGGGTGGAGGTTTATCAGAGCCTTTAGAGCGGAGAAGATCCGTGGCTTGGTTAAAAGTGCTGGGGGGAGGGTGTAGTGCGCTGTTAGACCCACGTTGTTGTAGAGATTTAGGGTGTGGCGGGTCGTGGAGTAGCGTTCGTAAAGGCCTGGAGGTTGGACCTGGTTATTATGAGGGTTTCGTTTGCAGGGGGAATCGGGAGGTATCCTACCAAGGGCTCGGAGTGTCTCCGCAATATCTTCCATGGTTAGGTTGATCCGACTGGAAGCTGGACTCCTGACAATGTTGGTTGTGATCGAAGGAGTGAAGGGGGGAAGAAAAAGAGACAGAGGAAAGGAAGGGAAAAGGGAATGAATGTCTGCATGGAAGGCGCGACACGCGTTTTTCTGTGGATAGCTCCGGAGGGAGCTTTGTCCTTCTTTCTTAGCTATGATCCACCGTCTGCCGTATCTATTGGGGTTCGCGGCGGGTAGTTTAGTGGATCAGGGGTTACCATCCTCGAGTAGAGTGGATAGTGCACCACCCAGCTCTGCGTGAGTTAAGCAGCCACTGTAGTTAGGGTGCCACAACTGCAACGGTAGCGGAAGCGAGTCATCTCCCGAAATCAAATAAAAGGCAACTGGATTCCTCGCACTTAAGTTACAAGTAATTCCCCCAAGGAATGAATGAGTGAATGACCGACTTGGTGCCAGTATCCTATCTATCATATCGGGTGGTCTAGACTAGACTCGGTGACAATTGTTGTTGACTCGAAAATTTAAAAAGTCTAATAGTGCGACATACTACTAGTAGTATACACATACAACAGAGTCCCCCCGCTCGTCCCGTTAAAATGTGCACCATTCACAAAGGGGAGTATAGGGCAACTCGAATAACTAATCTTTAAGGTGCTCTCCTCTAAAGAACTTCTCATCCGCCGCCCGTTTGTACAGCGTGTGATCCGCATACTCGACCATGACACATCCGAAATCTAACTCTATACGCGCTCAAATCATCGCACCACGATAATCGGACAGGAAGGATAGAATGCCAACTGCAGCTCCTCATCTCTCTCTATCTCTCCCCTCTACCCCTCCCCATCATCTTCTAAACAGAACCATTTCTCTGTATCCTCTTTTTGTGTTGAAGGAGAAAAGAGGAAGGAAAGAGAAAAATAAGGTAATAAAAAATCAGTATATGGAAAACCAAAGCCGCAAAAGAAAAAAGAAAAAAAAAAAGCTTCCTCATGTCTGCGAGCGGTAATTCGCTCTTCCCATTTTCTTGGGTAAGCATGTGATCTTAGGACGTTGGGGACAGCATACTCTGGCAAGGTATCGTAGTAGGGGAGAAAGTTCTCGACGCCTTACTCGAGTATACGGGCTCCGGCGTTCTAGGATCCTCTTTAAACTTACCCAGGATTGTACCGTGGTTCTCACTTTCCCCTTTCTTTTTTCTCTTTTCCTCTTTTCTCAAGTTGTCTCCCTCTTTTCGGGTTTCTTCCTTCTTTTGCAATTTGGCAAACTAGTCCTTAAAGCCTTGGCTCCTCACTGTGCCGTAACCCTTAAACTCGGATCCGCTTTTGTGCGGACGCTGTGGCAAGATGAGACTGTTGAGAATTGTCGGTTTGAGGGTCTTTGGCAGTTGGTATATATTAGCTTCCTTACAATTGTCCACTTCGAGAGACAGAGATGACTTACAACCGCAACAGATGAGCCTAACCATTAAAATATCTCGCGGGGATTAACCTCCGTCAACAGTAACCCGATATTCTGCTCGAGAGGGTAATTAGTTCACTGGCGGTGCAAATCCAATATTATAAGATATCACTCACGTTCTTGCTCCTTCCCCTTAGCCCCGCCGAGGGCCTGCGCTTCTCTCTCCAGGCATACCCGGTTCTGATATTTTTCGGCAAACACTTTCAAGATGCTCTCGGGTAACGCGGACGCGATGTTTTGCGCCCATTCCTGAGCCATTGTGTACTTCGTCGGGTCCTTGTCGTACTCCTGAAACGCCTCGATAATCTGGTTCACCGGCTTAAGGAGCCCAGCATTCGATTCCTGTTCCGGAACCTCATTCTCACTTGTGACCCCCTCCCCGGTGTTGGTTTGGTTTAACATCTCGCTGTGTTGGTGGTGGTATACTTTAATCTCCTGCTGGGACGATGGACCCCCGAGGTCACAATAGCCGCTGTCAGTTCTAAGTATTTGTAAATCCCGAGGATTAACTGTGTGAGACATTATAGCGTCATTATGGCTGATTGCGCTGGGGAGTGGTGGAGAGTATCTAAATGGGTCGAGAAATTGTTGGATGAAGGATTCTATGGAGTTATCTTCGGGCTCTAGATTGTTTGGATGGTTCATTGGGTGTGGGAGGGGCGGGGCCGCCGATTGCCCAACACAATTCCTGTCCTCATCCGGTCGTGCTAGGTCTATAGCGCGAACCCAGATTAGCAGATGATCTTATGCAGAGAGATCCACTCATCTCCGGGCGCCGCCGCCCAGTGATTTTGGGTACGTACTGTCGATGCCACTGGCTATATCATACTGTATTTTACCATTAGGAGCAACCTGTCGCTCAAGGTCATCCCAGCTCTTCACCTTACGGATGTTTTCGCCGTGGACCGAGATCTCATCTCGGATTTTAGTTGGAGGAGTACAACCTCGGGCTTGCTTGTGCTTGCCCATATCCGTCGTGGTGCCTTTCCTGATGAGGCATGTCTGGCACTGAATATGCGCCACGTGCATCCTCAGGTAGTGTTCACTAGTTGTAGGTGAGCATAGGTTCCATCACTGCTCGTGCGCTTATGGACAACGGGACACACATTGCACTTCCCAAAGTCTCGAACCACTTGTCTTTACAAGGGTGATTCTCCCCCCTCTCAGCTGATAGCCGATAAACAATGCAACGTCGTTGTTCCGGGGAATGTGGCTCATTCGACACCTTTTTCTTTTTGTTAGGGTTGCCCTCACCGTCTCCGCTACCGCCTCGTTTTATCGGACGCTTGCTCGGGTCACCGCCGCCATTTCCTGCCCCTAGCGGGACCGTAGATCCAGGTGCATTTTGGCCCGTGCCACCACTGTTCCTTTGGCTGGATTGGCTCCCACGGTCTCCGCGACTTTGCCCGTTGGATGCGTTTGTGATTTGCGATATGGCGGCATATCCGTTTCGTAAAACAAATCTTGCGATCACAGCAACGATATCGTCGACAGGTTTGGTCTGCTTGGCGAAGCGGACCTCAACCTCATGGACGCTGTGCAAAACGCCGTGAATCCTTTTTGCTGGTGGTTGTTCGCAGAATGGAGCATCAGGGTCGAGCATCCAGGCAGCCAGGCGGTTGGTCTGGGGTTGCATCATTGCCAACGAGGAAAACGGAGAAAGGGCACCGGCGTGCACAAGCTGCCGAGCGCTGCTTGATTGCAGATGGCGGGCCACCTCGGTAGCCATCTTCGTATTTTCCGCAAAGCCGTGAAATGATAGAAGAAGTCAAGCGAGGTCGAGGGCAGTATTGTCGTCGTAGGTTGTGAGAGAAAGGCCCGGCAGCACGAGTGGAAGGCGCAGGCGGCATTATTAAACCATGCTGCTCTTCGCAGTGGGTGCTCGTGGGCATCTTCAGGATAGATGCTCAGAAGCACCCGGAGAGGCTCTTGTGGAGGTGACAGAGCAGAAAGGCACCGCTGTGCAATATGGCATTGAGTGCCCTGATTGGTTCAGCTGCCTGACCCACAATAACTATTCTTCCCACCCCCGCGATAACGCATGCGTTTCCGTAGGCGAGCGACCTTAGTGGGCTTTGATGGACTCGAGTGATTGGCCACTCCGTGCTGGATGCCTGTAGAGGTCGAGTGGTTAATTGGAATAGCTGGATTCATCCAGCGCAGAATCACACAATAGCGGGGGAATTCATAACGACGCCCGAAGCGATCGCATCGGCAGCGCTACTCGTATGATACAATGCCCCCCGAGCACCCGAACTCGGAGGGAGTTACCGTACGTACCGTACAGTATGTATTGTACATATCAGAATGCCGCAGCTTACGAAGCGCTCAGCCCACCAGATTGCTCATGATATCACATTTCTCATTCAAGTTATTAACAGCGCCCCATTTTCGCGATGCAGAAAGAAAGTTCGGCTTACCCGGATTAGGTGCTAGAAATTTTGGTATTCGCGAGCAATTACAGAACACGTACAGTACAGTACAGTACAGGAGGCATTTCTCGTCCCAGTCGACAGGCGCTCCAGGGCCCGGGTGAGCGCGATGCCCCCCCGGAGTCCACCAATGCCTCAGGGCACTCGGAGACACCAGTGCGTAATGATATGGAGTGTCAGGTCCCGTGAGCTTCCCATACCGCAATCGGAAAGCCAACCTCAACTCTACCGAGCACCTGTGTAACCATAGTTGACCTGCCGGCACCAGTACTCCAGATCAAAGGTTTGGGCAGCAGAAATGCATTATCTAGCCTTGCGAGCTCTCGACAACTTGGAAGGAAAGCTCGTACTAACATCTCCTGTCTCCCTGCCCGAACAACGCATGCCACCACTCCATAATGCAGGAAGAGGCGGAACTTCTTCTCAGGGGTGCCAGCTGTCCCTCCCCCGCCCAAAAAAAAAGGGGTTTTCAAAGGAGCGGAATTCGCAGCCTCGTTAGCGCATGAGTTGTCAACGGAGCGATAATGGGGGTTCGAGGGTCGATTTCCTAGTGGTGTTGTTGGGGCCATCATGCGTGACTATCGTCGGTGGGTGTGCGTCAGTAGCAAGCTATTCGAGCCTCTAGAGTTTGAGGTTGATTTTCAAACAACTACTGATATCTTGGTGGCTTTCTGCTCTTGGGCGCATTGATGGAATCATGTTCGCGCTACTAAGCGAGTGATATAACATGACGGGTTGTTGCCTAGAATTATGCATGCTTCCGTGTTTGTAAAATGCCAATTTGAATTGCGCCCAGCTGAAAAGTAAGCGCACTGCATCAGCGCTGTGATGGGAGCCGGGAAACAAACATCACATATAAACGGAAATGCGGGCAAAGATTATCCGGGTGGAATGCGTTACGTACGCCTGTTGAGGTCGCCCCGAAGGCTGAGGGGGCCGGAGGAACTGCCGGGACTCACTAAAAAGCCGAGCCATGCGCAGTATTGTATTGGCTCTCTGTGCTCTCTTGGTGTGTTGTCAGATTGCCCGGGATTTGAATGCCCGGTTCTACCCGGATTGAAGGGGTCCCCACCGGGCTCATTCGGCGTCGGCGTGTTGATGACTGCTATCTGCGCCAAAAGATAGCTATTGTAAATGGTAATCGCATAGACTCATACTTTCAAAAAAAGCCCGTTACGGATTGGGGCTCGCTCCACGACAGAGGCTGCTCGGTGTTGTTCGATGGGTCTTTTTTTGGAGTCGGTTCGTATTGCCCATCCATTCCATTTTTGCGGTGCTGGTGGCGGGGAGGGTGCTAGCAGGCATTGCGTTCTTGCGTTTGAAGGGTTGCATAGAGAATGAGAGCATTTCCCCTTAAGCCAGAGTTTCGAGCGTCGAAAAACACGTGGGGTAAGGTCTTGTTGGAAATGATCATTTTTGTGTGATACTGGTACTATGTCGGTGCACGTAAGGCTCCCGTTCATCTGAGTGGTTGGTAGGATTTTTCTCGCTTAGATTGATTGGCGTGCTCGATTGCTGCGTGTTCAACAATGGCTTTGTGTGCTGGACTGTTCGCACATTGTTCGCGCACATTGACAGCTAGCACCGCAACTAACAACGTTGTACCCCGAGGAGACGTCAGTCACCAAACCCCATCAACGGAAAACTTCAGCAAAACTCACTACATTTTTTTTTTCATGTCGGACCGAGCTCCGCCGCATGACCGCCAGGTGTTAACTTTCTTCTAGCAATCTCGAACCTTAGTTCGCCTGGATACTGGCAGGGAGGTATGTGGGTTATCGAGCGTGGATGGTTTTGAGCGGTTTGTGTGTGCGGGGTTGTTCTCGGGTGGGGGGCCTTGCGATTATGACTCCCTTAGGTGAACTACGGCCAGGCGAGATATTGACCCTGTCAGCTCTTTAGAGAGATTATGGGAAATAGCTGGATCAGAGGTTGATTCATGGCCGCTCGTGATTTGGGGCTTGACTGGGTGGCTTTCCCGCCGCCTGTGGGAGCATTCTCTCCTGATCTTCCAATGACAAGCAGGCTCTGTGATCCGGTGATCCGCCCTCATTATCGGGCCGTTTTATTGGACACTGTAGGGGCTAGAACCGGCAGATGTTCGAGTGCCGGTACCGCATTACTCACAAAGGGCTCAGCGAATACGAGGTCCCGTCGGAGAGGTGGAGATATCCATTTTCGAGCTGAGGGCCGCGAACTACCGGTAGTGCGACGAGGAGCTCAAAGTCCTACCCGAGAACTACTTCAGTAAGATCCGGCTCTGGAGCCCATCTCCGGAGCCTTACAAGCTTCCTGTGGTCGGATTTCGAAGGAACTCGCACGAATAGATGAGAGTAACAAACTTTCGGGCCCGGATCTATCGTTTCCCTTACGCCATGCTTGCAACTCCCTGATCCAAAAGCGGTATTGAGTCGCATCCGGTGGCTTTCAGAAGGAACAGGTCGTGTTTCCCCTAGACGTCTACCTGTAGTGCGGGAGCCTACGGTGCTAATAGCTAGCCGACAGGTCACTATCGAGTTGATTGCGTCGACATAACCTTGCGGGATTGGGCGAATGGACTGGATCCAGCAAAGACAAACCGGACGGGAGATAAGCCTCAACAATTCTCCTGCTTGCTCTCAGATTGCCCAATTCTTTTATGCCAGGTTGGAGATTGCCTCACTTCGGCTTTGCATATCTCGGGTTCCTTTTCATGGGAAAATGGTCTGAGTTTTTCCCCAATAGTCTGGGGAATAATGTACTGATGAATGGTCACCAGGCGATTTATTGCTCGGATAATTACCGTAATTGACCATCTTGATCTCGCCTTGTCTTGCCACGCCGCAACACCCCGAATACAGGATAATACCTCTCCAATGCTTTGATTTTGCGCTCATCCTCTAATGCCACCATATTAATTGTGGAATTTCCTAGTCTCGTCTCGGGTTCACATATCTACAGTGGCCTTAACCAGCAGAGAAATAAAAATAACGCGCGTGTTGTGAAGCCGGGCTTGTTTGAGGGCTTTATGGCGCGAGCGATTGGCAGGCAGGCAGGCAGGCAGGCAGGGAATTCATTAGCTACCCGCAATAATGTAAACTTTTCAAGATATCCCGAGTGATGTAAAGAGTAGGCCTAGTGCAAGCAAATCGGCCACGCAAAGATAGAACCCCATACCCATCGGATATTAGTTTTTTCTTTTTTCTTTTTGAGTTCAATAAAACCAGGTTGTAATTCGCTGGGGCCCAAAAGCTTCTGTAACCCTCCCCGCTCACCACGGGTTCACCAGATATAACTCGATACCCCGGTCGAGCACCGCGCTAGCGTCAGGTACTGTAGGTGGGAAGAAACGGGTCTGAGCACAGTGAAGTCTGTGTGTCACCGTGTGCCCTGGGGTTTGCACCGGGTTTCCCGATAAATGTTTTCCATGGTATCATTCCTAATGTGAATTTAACCTACCGGTATTTTATAGGAGATGCAGTAGTCAGTTGGCTTCCTGGTTTTCCCTCCTTTGGGACTACTTTGCCTCATATACCGCTTTGGTGCTCTTTCCACTGAGTGCGCTTTGGCCCACCACAAGTACGAGGATGTCGTATCGGTAATGTCGGGAGCGCGGGCCAGGGGAGAATTCCGCTGTTGGCACTTTGTGGAAATGCATGCCGTACGAGATTTAAGGATAGCTTATATAATATTAGCTAGATGGCGCTCCTTCCACAAGACATCTTCCCCATTAGGTAATTATAGCCCCTTAGGTAACCATAGCCCAGCCCAACCACCAGGCGGCCCTTGGTAAGCTGAGTTTTGTGTGGAGAGCAACGTCGGCTCCTCTCCCTTGCTCGGGAGTTGGTGATGTTTGATTTCGGGCCCGCGGAGTGGTTGGGATCGTAGGCGCTAGCGTGCCATCCTATGAGACGGTGTTGGGCACCGTCTTTTGGACAAGATATCTGACCACAACTAAGCATGTTTCTGACTGTTCAAGTTGAAGCTAGGGGTACCGGTATTACCGTACCACACAATTGGGATTCTGCGATCTATATAGAAGTAACCATGTCAATCCTTGTGCCCGGTGTTTAAGACAAAGTCGAGAACCCTAATCCCCAGCCAAGAGTACTTCTTTTTTTTTCGAAAAAATTCTTCTGGGGGAATATTTGATTCGGTTGATACTTTGTCTTGCATGCCTGATTTGAACGTTAGAGGGACCAGAGGGATCCTTCGGACTCAAACTCTGAGGCTGGAGCCGTGGCAACCTCACATGGAAGACCGGCGTTGTGGCAAATCGCTGGGGGTATCCGATGAGCCCGGTGGTGGAAGGCCCTCTGTAACTGGTATCCTACCCAAATGTCTCAATGTTTCAGGCATCGGAGCATCTTCATCATGCGCTAGTATTCCTCCCATCCCATAAAAAGCCTCTAAAGTTCTGGGGGGAATTGATCTCGAGGAAAACTCCAAACCATCGCAGCTTGTCTCTGAAGGTGCTTGTATAATTCGGGGAATGCTACTGGAAATTGGGGGCGGTCTGAAAGTAGGGGCAAGAAGATATGGCGCGCTTGGAAGTGGAGGGTGTCCTCTGGCCCCCAGTTGTATCCCGAAGCATCTCGGGCGGCGTGAGGGCATAGCCGGTATCAGTTTTGGTTAGTTTGGTTTGATGGCTTGCAGATACCCGGTGAGGTTGAAGAGGTAACCAGGAGGGTGGGGGCCATGCCTCTACCGTCAGGGTGGCCGCTACATGGGCTGGCTGGGAGCGTAGTGCTCCAGGTTTTAACTTATTCGACTATTTAAGGACATTAGGGAATCTTATTTCTTCGTAGAGTATTGCCGCCAAGGAAAAATAACTGAACACGGTGCGATAGCAACGGGAGACTTTTCAATAGAATTTGCCAACTAACCAAGAATATAGGTATGTATTTTTGTGGTGGATAACCTAGTCCTCGGTAAACCCAGAAACTGTATCAATGAGAGCGCTCCGTTAACACCCCCAAGTAGTAAGGGATTTTCATGGAGCCTCCACAGGACCGAATTAAACCTGCTGCTCGAGTATTCACGAGTGCTGAGAAATCCTTCTTGTTGACACCTGTAGTCGTTCGGGTGTTTTTTATGGTAACAGTAACGCCATAGACGAAAATGATGTATGATACCCTAACCAGTGGTTGAAAAGTTTTGTAGAATACCTTGCAGCAGGTGGTTCACTTGGTCTTTCAAATTCAGTGAGGTTGTGTTCTCTAATCGTGATCACCATTAGCTAGGCTCAGAATTGGGGATTCTTTATCCATACCG
The DNA here is from genome assembly GCA_003182015.1 of Tuber magnatum. Taxonomy (NCBI): domain Eukaryota; kingdom Fungi; phylum Ascomycota; class Pezizomycetes; order Pezizales; family Tuberaceae; genus Tuber; species Tuber magnatum. The sequence goes on along the minus strand of PYWC01000083.1, from coordinate 871,718 downwards.
GTGGTTGGAGTTGGGCTTGGGGCAACAAAGCTACGAGCAATGAGAGATCGTAAACATGGTTGGTTTTGCTTAGCGTGAAGGGCGTTTGAGGAAACCAAAGTATCTTCTTTAGTATCACTCTCACTTGGACTCGAGGTGTAAACGGAGCTGAAGGCTATGGTGGATAGAGGAAGGGCTCCCATCCGGGGGCAGCGGTGGGGGGGGGGGGCTACTTATAAGTATCTAAAGTTCGCCCACGCCGCTGGTGCGACAGGTGGTGTGAAAGAGCGCTGCCGTCAGCCCTACGATTATCGACCGAAATCGGTTGGCGGGAAGATTTTTTGCCATTATCACGTGGCTCGGTCAAAAGTAGGGCAATAGCGCACCCTCACAAAATGCTACTTAGTTCAGCTGCCATGTACAGTACTCTGTGAGCACAAATGCAGGTGTTAAATTCCGGGATTACCATTTCTAATAAGCCAACCACGCCCTTGGGATTGGGGCCAATCAAGAATCGAACCTCACAATCGAGTGGCTACATATGAAAAGTGGGAATAGATAGAGAGAAAGAAGGCGCAAAATCAGGCAGAGTAATTATATCCACCCTCAGGAATGATACTCCAGAACTCTTCCACGATTTCCCTCTGCCCGGTCGGGGCAGCTCTAACGGCCATGTACCTTCTTCCATCGACGGTAGGGGACCAGTTGCCTGGATTAGCATCCACAACGATTCCACCAGCTTCGGTAAGAATGAGCCATCCGGCGGCCACATCCCAAGCCCAGCATCCACCTTCCTAGAAATTAGTTAGCCTTGCTTCCAAAATTGGGTCGGGGTTGAGCAAACCCAGTAGACATCGATCTGCCCGGCAGCGACAGCGCAGAAATTCAGTGCCGCGCTCCCCATACTACGCAGGGAGTGGACCATCTTTCCACCTTGCTCCCTACTGCCGGCAAGCTTTGCGAAGGTTTCATACTTGACATCCCAGTTGTGGCCAGTCCTGTGACTACCCCATTCTACCGCAACGAGAGACTTATCCAGACCCCCGAGTGGGGGAGGGTTGGGATTGTGAGGAAGCCTAACCCTGCGATTTTCGATTGGAGCGGTGGATTTGGAGCGAAAGGGCATGGTCAAGAAAGACCCCTGACCCTTGATCGCACTATAGAGATGGGTGGTGTAAGGGTTGTAAACGACACCCACGACCGGTTTTTTGTGAATAGCTAGGGCAAGCGAGATACAAACATTGGGGAATGTATGGACCTGGGTTCGTTAGCCGCATGAGACCAGGGATTGAAGGGGGGCGGACAACTTACAAAGTTGACAGTCCCATCGATAGGGTCACAGATGAAAGTGGGCTTGTCGGTAAGCTTCTTCCCGGTAGTGTATGTCTCCTCTCCGAGAAAACTAGGACATCATGGTCAGCCCTCAATGTTTGCTCAAACGGTAATTGTGGACGTACTCAAACTCCGGATATTTTTCCTTGAGTAGGGCGATAGCGTATTGCTCGACAGCCTTATCGGTCTCAGTCACAAGATCCGCAGCTGCCCACGAGGGTTAGCAAACAAATGGGGCATGAGAAGGAAAGAGAGAACATACAATTCTGCTTGGTTCCCACAGTGGCAATATGGGGCTGAGCAGCAACAATCATGTCACCAGCCGCTAAGGCGACCTCAACAAGAAGACCATGGACTTCCTTATGATTAACTTGGTCGGCCATTTTAATTTTTTTTATTTTGCGGGCAGTGCAGGGAATAGGGATGGGTGAAAGGGAACGGATGTAGGAGGAGTTTTTAGTGCTGCTATGGGTGTTAGATGCCTTCGGTTTGAGTGGAAGGGGTTTGGTGGGGGGACACTTTTTCTCTTAAGAAATGTGTGGAGGCGGTTATGAATTGAGCGTACAAGCGGGGAATAGGATGAGGGACACGGGGAGGGGTGGAGGGTGGAGACAGGAGAGGGTAAATGGAGGTTACGTACTCACAGGAGCTCGCAGGCGTCGTGATGCAAACTGGGCGAGCCGAGGGGGGGGGGAAATGGCGGAGCTCAGGGAGAGGGAAAGGGAAGAGAGAGGAGAGGAGAAGAGGCGAAAAGGGTGTGCGAGTATGATACAATACAGTACGTACAGTTGGGGTAAGGTAGAATTTGGAGTAAAACACGTGAGCACTTGTGCTTACGGATTAATGTTTTTCCTAATACTTGCACCCAAAAAGCAAGCTTTACTTGTGCCAACGGAGAAGAGATCAAGAGAAGGTGGAACAAAAGGGGCGTTAACGGCACCTTTTTATCAGCTGCTCTTCTTCCGACCTTTACAACCCCTCTCCGCTGCAGCTGAATTTACACTAGATCGATTCCGGGCATCACTAGTGGTTATCATTCGGACCCGGAAATCTTGCTAGAAGCGCGCATCCTGACGGGTTCACAATCTATCTTTTTCCGTCAGCCGAGTTTGGCTGGAAATTTTGGCGTGGTATCAACCGTTGGCTTGGAATTTACCCGATTGCTGTCCATGAGGAAGACACCGGTGGGCGGGGTATCGAGATAGGAATCTCGAGGGGTGTTTGTTGTTCCTGCATCTCCCCTCGGGCTTTTCCTCCTCGAGTGCCCTATCGGTGCTGGCGATGCTACAACCTGCGGCCGCGCGAAAAGAAACGGGCACGCCAATCGTTTGCTATCACGTGAAAGAAGGTGAAAGAATCTCTTGGATAAAATTACTCGTCCGGGTACAAAGCTCTGGCCAAACATCGATCACTCTCCACTCTAAAGTTTTGAGGGAGCTATCCCCGCCTCCCCATCAGCAATCCTGACGATCAGTTTGCCGAATTGTTTCCCCCCCTTCATTATCTCGAACACTTCCTCGCAGGCCTCGATCGTCAGCCCTTCCACCACCTTGGATACCACAACACCGAGTCGGTGTTTGCGAACAAATTCCACCATTTCTCCGAACTCTTTTCGGGATCCGAGGGTTGTTCCACGGATCTAGTGGGTCAGTGATTGAGAGCCCTGGCAGGAATGGAAAGGGGCAAACCTCGACGTTTTTAAATACCGCTGACATGGTAAACGGAGTCTTGGGTGCGAGTGTCATGCCATACGAGACGATTTTTCCGCCCGCTCTCAATATTGGGACGGTTCTCGCTGGTCTCGTCAGCCTCTTGCGCACTGCAATTGATCGAGTCCTAACTTACCGCAGACATCGTCCCCCGCCCCGTCAATTACAACGTCCAACCATGACCTCTCTGCTGGCAAAGGAAGGATTGCCTTCAATTCATTCTCCCATCCAACTTTCTTGTAGCTAACCCCTCCCCTCGCTCCCAACCTCTTTGCCGCCTCTAGTTTCTCCGGGCTTCCGCTGGTGACCCAAACGTTTGCACCGACCGCTACACAGAAACTCAACGCAGCCAACGCGACTCCACCCCCAATCCCAGTGATGAGTACATTATCGCCCGCCTTAACATTTCCCTTAGTGAAAACAGCCCGATAAGCCGTCAATCCGCACAGCGGTAACCCGGCCGCTTCGTCAAGGCTCAGATGAGTCGGTGCTTCCTCAACTTCGTTCTCTGGCACCACAATCATCTCACCAAGTGTTCCTTGAGGAGCATGTTTAGTGCCACCTAGGATTGCATAGGGAGAGGTTTCTGGACCATCGGGGGAAGACTCCCATCCCCGTCCTGGAGCCAACAAAACGCGTTTCCCAACCCATTGTGAATTCGGCTTTCCGGCCGAAACAACGATGCCAACACCGTCGGCTAGCAACGGCACTGAGAACGCAATTCCGGGGTACAAACGCTCGCGGATGAAGTGGTCACGGTGGTTCAAGCCTGCTGCAAGTATCCTGACAACTAACTCATCATTCTTCGGGGCTGGCGGCGGTAATGTGATGTACTCTAAACTATCGCTTTGTTAGCTTCGAATCACAACCAAATCGTTGGAAGAAGACAAACGGGTAGTAAACTTGTCCTGGCTTTCCAGGGATTTGACGAATCCCTATGGCCTTCATGATGTTTAGCTCTTCCTTCTTTCCAAGTGAGGGAGGGAGGGAGGAAAAGGGTAAAAAATAGAGTAGGTAGACGGAATCGTGGGTATAAGGAGTTAAGTTCGGTGGCCGCTCTACCGGTTCATCGTGTTATACCGGGTCGACAGATATTGTGTAACTAATTCATTTTGGGCTAAGATTTACTCCACTCCGCGTCCTTATCGACAAACCCCCCCATGATGGGCGCGGTCCCCCGTGTCGAAACTCGGGACTGGTAAACTACAGAAAAGCCGGACTACAGGGTTGTTCTTTTCTCCAAACTACCGCTGTGCTGGGGTTGTTTCATAATTACAGTAAGCTGCTAAAGACTGCTATATGATACTCCAGTAGGTGGGATTTGTAGCGGGGGTGGTCCCTGGTTGGCTGGTTGCGGCAGGACAGAACCCTAGCCCTAGCCCTATTAGGCTCTGGATTACGGTAGGCTAATGACCGAGTACCCGGACCCGGGAGGAACGATGATATTCACACTCTGCTCCCTGATTTGGGTGGGATTGGAATTGTACTGGAAATTGGGGAGATAGGTGTGGGGGATCGGCTAATGAGGCGATATTTTTAGGAGCTGGGTTCGAGGTGAAGGTATCATACCGCAGCCTGGGTTTGCTTTTAAATCATGCTGGTTGTGCTCGGGTTAAGGGCTGGATATATTTTTTGAAGGCTACTCAGCTGCCCGGTCGTAGAGGGTATGTTCGCTTGTATGATGATACATATCACGAATACTTCTAGTATGATACTTTCACAACCTCAGAAGGATGAATGCCTACGAGAATTAGACCATGTAAACAAACCATCTCGCTGCGATTTCTTTTCACCTTAGCCCAGGAAGAAAGCACAAGCTTCCTGGGAAAACCGTAGTGCATAGGAACCCATGACAAAATTTAAGACCCGATCTCTTCGTAACAGGCTGGCATACGATACCGGTACCCACACCTTATAACACCCAATATGTATTCTCCCGTCTTCATCCAACCTGTGCATTCGATTAGTTTCTCGAACCCTTGGATTTTACCCGCTAAAATGGCAAGGTTACGCCAGCACCCGACGAATTTCCCCTACCCGGCGATAACACCCAAGTACAAGTACTGTACCTTACAATACCCTCGACCGCACGGGTAGCAATAATCGAAAGAAAAAGAAAAAAAGAAAAAAAGCCGGCAACTGCGAGGGGAAGTGCCCACCCACGGTGACCCACCACGGTGTAAGTTAGACCCCTACTCTTTTTCTAAATACCGACACTCCCGTAGGGTGTTTAGTGGAAGAAACTCAGAATTCGGGCCCGGGATTGTAACCCCCCCCCCGCGGGATCGTGAGTGTAATTGCAGGATGAGAGGTGCATAGGGGGGGTGGGGTGGTCTGCGATGTGCCCCTTGTGGAGCGGTTTTCGTAGAGGTGGATGGTCGGAATTGGAGTTGGGGTTGGGATCGGGATTGGAGTCTGATGGTGGGG
>PYWC01000083.1:814966-859830 GCA_003182015.1 Tuber magnatum | reverse complement strand
GGGGGGGGGGGGGGGGGTCGGTGGAGACCCCTCGAAGCGTATGTGCGTTTTTGGAGAGGGTATCTCGCCGCACATTGAAGGTATAGGCATTTGCAAATGGGCCCTACCATCGCTGCTTTGTCTATGAAAGTTATGGACGGCAGGTTGGTGGGATGGTTGAATTGCTATCGTGGTGTCCAACGTGCTATTGAAAAATCACTATCCCTCAAATGATGCGTTGTGAAGGGTGGATTTCTGAAGGATCCAGAGGGGAAGCTATGACGCATTCCTATGATACAGATAGTGTATTCTAGAGGATAATCTAGGAAAGAGGGGGGGGACAAGCAGAATGGGTGGCGTAATAAAAGGAGATGAACGTTCTTGTACCCGTACAGCATAGATGAGATTCGGAGAAAAATATTAATTAACGACAAAGAAAAGAAAAAGAGAAAAGTGTAGATTATATAGGACCCCCTGCATTAATTTTGGTTCACGTTCGTGCATGTACTGTACCTGACCTCATACATCAGGCTTAAACTGATGAAAGTACTAATCGCACCCACTTCGCAGGTAAAAGAATATATCGTAGCAGCCATCAATAATATGAGAGCAATAAGGGCATGTGACAGTGAGAAAATAGAAAAGAAAATTAAGGAGGAAATAATCATGATAGAACGGACCACGATTCCGGGGAGGGGTCTGGTATCGGGGGGAAGTGGCCTCGACGGTGAAAGGCAGGCCGACGGGATGGGCTGAGAGGGGCTTTGAAGTAAGTCAGATAGCTCGGGTGGGGGGTGCTCCGGGAATCCGTCGACACCTGCCGGGAGAGGAAGGGGGGGTTAGGTTCGGAGAGTAACTTCACAACCTCCGTGTGTCCAACGGATGCCGCTAATTCAGGGGCCGTATTGCCGTTGAGGTCTGGTATGTGGGGATTGATATCACCTCGTTCTAATAGCAACTTTACTACTCCTTCGTGCCCGGCACTCGCAGCCCACGAGAGTGGCGTTTGACCATATAGAGTGTCTGCGGCGTTGGGATTGGTATCCTCCCGTTCCAATAGCAGCTTCACTACTCCCACATGCCCGCCCTCCGCAGCCCACAAGAGTGGTGTTCCTCCAGATCCGATGTCTGGAGTGTTGGGATCGACATCCTATCGCCCTAATAAAAGGTTTACTACCCCCTCACGCCCCCGCACCACAGCCGACACGAGTGGTGTTTGGCCAAATTTAGTGCCCGCAGTGTTGGGATTGATGTCTTTTCGTTCCAATAGCAACTTTACTACCCCTTCATGCCCACCCTTCGCAGCCCCCGAGAGTGGTGTTCCGTGGGATTCGGTGTCTACGGTATTTAAGTTGACATCCTTCAGTTGTAATAATATCTCTACGACATCCTCATGACCTCGCATAGCTGCCCATGCGAGCGCCGTTCTACCCATGGCATCTGTTGCGTTAATATCTGTTCAAAATACGGTATCTCATTCCTGTACGGTGGTGTGACTGTGTCAGTCATGTGACACAGCCACATGATCTATTGTTATGCTAGAAGATTCTAGCAGGTTAGACTGATTTCCTTGGTATGAGTCAGTGTTCGCGTAACCATAGAAGGGTATAAATAGGGGTGTATTTTTCCTTTCTGTTATAAGAACATGCAAGCTTGGATTAATCTATGAGTCTTAAAGATATATCTTGTTCACCAGGTCTACTCCACTATCACAAGTGCAAGTGACTTAGATACAAATATTCTCAATATCCCACTCCTTCATCGCTAATAAAGCAGTAACTATCTCCCCAATACCGTGAAACGCCGCGCCGTGTAACCCTGTAAAGCCATGAGAGCCACCCCTCTTTTCCCAAAACCCCCCATGCCGGATTCTATGCTCGCGGTAACCACGAAAGACCAGTTGAGAGGATATGAGCTGTCCGAAGCCAAACAGAAGCCCTAGTGCGAGGGGACCCATACTCTCCGTCTTCTCCTTTCTCATGTGCTTTCCCCATTAGAGAGAAGCATAATTGGCGAGGGGGAGTGTCGGTGGGGCCGGGCTAAGAGTGGGCGAAAGTTCCCGAACACGCTGAAAATTGAGATATGTCAAGCAAATCTCCACTATCGTCGAGTGTGGGCTTTGGAATAGGCATGGATTATTGGATAAATACTCTTGCAGCGTGAAGTGGACAAGCCGGATAGTAGAGGAATATGCATCAACAGTGATAAGTCCCAAAGAACATCCTAGGATTGTTCGAACTGTAGGAACGTTTTCATCATCCAAATCTGCGGATCCTATCCTCACTCCTAAGGCATGGCATAGCTCGCTGGTGTGTAAAGGTCGCTCCGAATTCGATACCCACAGGAGAGCTTCCATTCCGAGCCTGGATCTATTCCACTTCTGAGCCTTTATTCGTGCTAGGGTTGTCGCGTACGTATCCTCCAAATGATTGCCCTTGGAAATCTCGTCCAACTTCCGTCTTCTCTCATAGATGGTAACCTCTGCCAGGAGAGCATCAATGTTTAGTGAAACAAGGAGGAGTCTACGGACCGTCGTTAGTCAATAAGAGACCATTTGTGGAATGGGAATTATGGGTTCTCCTACGCACATTCCAGAGATTTTTTCTGGGATAATTCTTAGGATATCCGCGCGTAAACCATCGGACATCGCGTCGGGCTCGGGGTCCATCTCCAACTTCTCTAGATATATTTTTATGTCATGCATTTTAGGATTGATGGGTACTATAACCGCAGTGGTGAAATATCTTATGATTTCAGCCTCAACATGAGGCCTCCCGGTGACAAATATGCGCGTCCTCGGCGACTCCTGAAGGATAATCTTCAGTGACCGAAGAAGCTCCAGTAGATTCTTAGGAAGGCACTCATCCAGAGCATCTATACAGATGAAAACCCGGGGTAATAGGGCAATAGCGTTCTTCATCATCTGCACAATATTCGGAAGCCTCAGACATCGACCGCCGACCTCCTCTTTCGCTTTTGAAACGCCCTTTCCACATGCCCCAGTACTTTTTCTCTAACCACCAGCTGCTTTAGGATCGCTCCCACGATGTTGGCAGCTGTCTGCTCTTGCTGGTCGCGGAAGTCGCAGTAGAACATCGCGATTGCAATATCCCCCTCGCCAGGTTCATCGCACAGGCCATCTATCGCCAAGGAGCAAGTATTTCTGGCCGTCAGTGGTAATTCCTGCTTCCTCCAAAGCGACTACTCACTTACCTCAGATAAGTCTTCCCCACCCCGGGATCCCCGTAGCAAAATAAGACAGCCTTATCTACTCCATTTTCACTACTCCTCCACTCCCGAAACTCGTTTGTTTCTAAAAGCCAATTCCCCACACCATCGAGCCTGTCGGTACGCACATCCTGATGCCTTCTCCTGGGGTCCAGTGGCGAGAGCCACCGCATAATCTCTGAGTTCTCATCGGCTATGGCTTTGTTCACATTGACGATATTGTTGATATTGTTATGACTATTCGTTACGTTGTAGCTGTGGACATTACCGGTATTAGTCGAGTGCGGGTATTCTATGCAGTCCATGATAGGGGTTCAAGATGTTGGTCGAACGTACTCGAGTAGATATGCTGCAGCGATAGCTGTGGTAGCGATATTCGGGGTTTACGAAATTCGCGCCAGTAGAGCTGAAAAGGGGGGATGCGGCTCCTGGTAAAATTCCAAGCTGAGTAAACCCCGGCACTTGGACGATTGTGAGATATCAGCTCAGCATCATGGAACGCAACACCTACCATACCGTACTCGTACTCGTACTCGAGTACACTGATACAAGTACCTGGGTAGAGGGACAACTTTCGCTTCAACCAACCTTATCACAGTGATCCTTTTTTCGCTCCATCCCAGCAGGCGGGCATAAACCTCCCGGGAAACCTCAGCAAACAGAAGCCCACGGCATAAGATCTGATCCCACCACTAGACTGCTATACTACCTGTATGTCTACACTCTATGGCACCACAATATGCATTCGTCGGCCTTCATCCAACCTATAAACTTGGTTGGTTACCGTACTTGAGCCCTAGAATTTTCCGTCCCATCTCCTGAAATGGTCGAAAATTTTGTGTCCCTTGCCAAAGTTTAAGACGGGGACGACTGTCTTAAAAATACTTCTTGCTCTTCGGTGGCGATTGGTGTGGATACGGTGGTACAGTACCGTACTATTCCTATCACGTTCAACTCTCCGCTCTTCAGCCCGCTTCGTGTCGCCTTTCGCCCCAACATTAGCAAAAGCTAAGTCGGCTTAGCAACAACGGATTTGACCTAATCAGTGATAATACATAAGTATCATACCCTCTGGTGCAGCGGTATGATAACTGAAAGAACTGACATCTCCCGGTTGATATGCGAACTCGCGATGATAACATTATAAAGCCCCATTCTTACGCTAAATACTCTCGCCGGACGCTCAGCAAAGGAAACTTCGAGTTTGAGTGTGATGATATAAACTGGGGGTGGAATCATGAGCGCAGATTAGAGTGGTTTGTGCTGTGCTTCTGGTATCGCGACTTCTATAGCGACAATTAGAGAGATTTCCGGATTGGGGATGGAAATCTGATAGTAGGGCACAGGCTGGAGTACTATACCAGTACTGGCAATCCAAGTCACTGTCACGGTGGGAGAGGTATGATATCGCTGTGGGGTGCCTAGCAAATAGGACAGCGGTATAGTGGGCGAAATAGCTCTCTGGGCTCGCAGCGGGTATGTGTGAAGGGTATGATCAGAAACTTCGCCGTCCTATGATACTCCGCTCTCCCCCTAAACTAACGGTGAGGATCGATGTATTATGTAAAACAGAATCAAAGCCTTTCTATCCTTCCATAGGTCTCCACACATATCTACTTTTCTCAACACAAGTCCCTATTCCTCCGCACACTCTCGTGATAACAAGGAAAGACATGTCCAGAGAAACTTCTCCATAATCTTCTAAAACACTCCACGTCACTCCCAAATAATCCACCGCACTCCTGTCGCTTCCAAAATCATCCACAACATCCTAGTGTTTTTTCCATAACTGCTGACAGTTACTCCCAAACACCACCGCCCCACAAACTGCTTCAAAATAATAATAATAATCGACTGTCCATTTCTGCAAGCCGAAATGCCAAATGCCATGTGAGTATATCCGGTAACATACCTTATCCGCCCTTCCTACAACCTACCTAAGGTATCCAGGGGAAGTAGAGGCAGGTCGGTGACAAATCTGTTTTCCCTCGTGATAGTTATTACTTTATCTATTTCTTTACCAATTTTTAATTCATCTCCAACTTCCGGTAAACGACGCCATTACCGAGCACTGGTTCTTAGGTCGGTAGGGGGGGAGGGGGGTTGGCAGAGACCTCCGGGAGGGTGTGCGCGTTTTCGGTACCGGTGTCTTATCGCGCATCACGGGTATATGCGGTCGAAGGTAGCCTCCGCCATTGCCGCTTCGTATATGAAAGGTATGAGTGAGAGATGGGTGAGATTGTTGGATTCGTGTCAACCTGCTCCATCATATTATGGAGGAGTCATCGGCTTTGATATCTTAGATTGTGAGGGGCGGATTGTTGAAAGACAGAGTGGAAGGTATGATGCATCGCTATAATAAAGTGTGATATAGTAAAAGGTAACGCAAGGGAGAGGGGAACAAAGAAAATGAGTGGTGTAATAAAGAGAAGTGGGCGGTGTTGGATAGTATGATACTGTACACGAATATAGGCGAGAGATGAGAAAAATAACTAACTGTCTATAGAGAAAAGAAAGGGGAAGGGGGGGGGGTTATGCGCCATACACCGCGAAAACAGTCCCCGCGTTAATTTCCACCAACGCTCATCCATGAACTCGCGTTTTACGCATCTGACTTAACTTCTATCCGTGAGAGCTTTGTACACATCCACGCTGTATGTAAGGTATAACAATCATCTATGAAATGACAGTGATGAGAGGGTGGGAAGGGGGGGTGAAAGGGAAATCAATCGGGTGGAGAGAAGTTTTGGAGTATGGTATCATAAGTCGGACGTCTTGGTGAGGGGTGCTCTGGGACCTCGCCGGTATCTAACAGAACAGGGAGGGTTTAGGTTTCGAGAGTAACTCCACAACCCGTGCATGTCCACGGGATGTAGCTAATTCAATTGCTGTTTTGCCGTCGCGGCTCGGTACGTCGGGATCGACGTCGTCCCGTTCCAAGAGCAATTTTACTACTCCATCGCGCCCCTCCTTCGCAGCGCACCAGAGTGGCGTTCCACCATATTTGGTGTCTGTGATGTTGGGATTCATACCTCCTTGTTTCAGAAGCAGCTTTACTACTCCCTCACGCCCATCCTTCGCGGCCCACCAGAGTGGCGTTCCACCATATTCAGCGTCTATGGCGTCGGGATTAACGCCCTCTCGCTCTAGTAGCAACCCTACTACCCCCTCATAGCCGTCCTTCGCGGCCCACATGAGTGGTGTTCCGCCATATTTGGTATCCGTGGTGTCGGGTTTGATATCCTTTCGTTTCAATAGCAACCTTACTACCCCCTCATGCCCCTCCCTCGCAGCCCACAAAAGTGGTGTTTGGCCATACTCGGTGTCTGTGGTGTTGGGATTGGTGTCCTCTCGTTCCAATAACAACCTTACTACCCCCTCACACCCCTCCTTCGCAGCCCACAGGAGTGGTGCTCCACCACATTTGGTGTCTGCGGTGTTAGGATCAGCATCCCCTCGTTTCAACAGCAGCCTTACTACCCCCTCACGCCCCTCCTTTGCAGCCCACATGAGTGGTGTTCCGCCATATTTGGTGTCTGTGGTGTCGGGATTGATATCCTTTCGTTCCAATAGCAACCTTACTACCCTCTCACGCCCCTCCCTTGCAGCCCACAAAAGTGGTGTTTGACCATATTCGGTGTCTGTGGTGTTGAGATTGATATCCCTACGTTCCAATAGCAGCCTTACTACCCCCTCATACCCCTCCTTCGCAGCCCACAGGAGTGGTGTTCCACCACATTTGGTGTCTGCGGCGTTAGGATTGACATCCTCTCGTTTCAACAGCAACCTTACTACCCCCTCACGCCCCTCCTTCGCAGCCCACCAGAGTGGCGAGCCGCCATATTTGGCGTCTGTGGTGTTAGAATTGACATCCTCTCGCTCTAACAGCAACCCTACCACCCCCTCACGGCCGCCCTTCGCAGCCCACAAGAGCGGCGTTCCACCATATTCGGTGTCCGCAGCATTGGGATTGACATTCCTCTGCTCTAATAGTAGCTTTGCAACAGCCTCGTGACCCCCTACAGCTGCCCATGCGAGCGCCGTTCTACCCACGGCATCTGTTGCGTTAATATCCCATTCCTTTTTGGCCAGTAAAGCGGCAACTATCTCCACGATCCCGAGAAATGCCGCTCCATGTAGCCCTGTAAAGCCCTCGGGGCCACACCCGTTAGCAAAACGCGTCTCGGACCATCTATCCTTAAAATAGTGCAGCAAGAGAAGCCGAGAGGATATGTGTTGTTCGAATCCAATCAGGAGTCGCAGTGCAAGGGGTCTCGCACTCCCTGTCTCCTCCCTTCTTATGTGCTTTCCCCAGTAGTACGTAGCATATTCGATGAGGGCGAGTGTCGACGGGGCCGATCTCAGGGTTGGTGAAAGTTCCCGGACACACTTAAAACTGAGGTACGTCAAGCAGACATCCGCTATCATGGAATGTGGGCTCCTGAATAGGCGCGGATTACCAGATAAAAACTCTTGCAGGGTGAAGTGGACAAGATGAACGGTACCGGAGGATGGCTTAACCGTGATAAGCCCTAAAGAACTCGCTAAGATTGTTCGAATTGTGGGCACGTTTTCAACATCTAGGTCGGTGGATCCTATCTTTACTCCTAAGGCATGGCATAGCTCGCGGGTGAGTAATGGTCGCTCAGAGTTCGATACCCACATTAGAGCTTCCATTCCAAGTCTGGATCTATCCCCCCTCTGATCCTTTATTCGTGCTAGGGTTGTCGCATACGCATCCCCCAAATGATTTCCCTTAGTCATCTGGTCCAACTTTCGTCTTCTCAGACGGATGGTAACCTCTCCCAGGACAGCGTCGATGCTTAGCGAAACAAGGAGGAATCTGTAGGTCATCGTTATGTTAGTTGGTATAATCTAATGCATGGAGTGAGAACTGCGAATGCTCACACACACATTTCTGAGATTCTTTCTGGAATAATTCTTAGGATATCCGCGCGTAAACCATCGGACATCGCGTCGGGCTCGGGGTCCATCTCCAACCTCTTCTCCAAATATATTTTTATGTCGTGCGCCTTAGAGTTGATGGGTATTATAACCGCAGTGGTGAAATATCTTGTAATTTCAGCCTCAACATGAGGCCTCCCGGTGACAAATATGCGCGTCCTCGGTGACTCTTGAAGGATATCCTTCAGTGACCGAAGTAGCTCCAGTAGATTCTTAGGAGGGCACTCATCTACAGCATCAATACAGACGAAAACCTGAGGTAGCATTGCAATAGCGCTTTTCAGCAATTGCACCATATCCGAAAGTCGCAGACCTCGACTACCGAGCTCCCTTCTCGCCTTCTGGAAGGCCGCCTGCACGGGTCCCCGCACTTCCAGTCTGGCCATTAGCTGCTTTAGGATGGCTCCTATGATGTTGGTAGTTGTCTGTTCCTGGTCGCGGCGGAAGTCGCAGTAAAACATCGCGATTGCAATATCCTCCTCGCCAGGCCCATCATACAGGCTATCGACTACCAGAGAGCTGATATTGCCGACCGTCAGCGATAATTCCTACTCCCTCCAGTGGAACTAGTCACTTGCCTTAGATATGTCTTCCCTACGCCGGGATTCCCGTAGCAATATAAGACCGCCTTGTCTGCTCCACCGTCACTACTCCTCCATTCCCGAAACTCGGTTGTCTCCAGAATCCAATTCCCCACGCAATCCAGTCTGTTGGTGCAAACATCCTGATGCCTTATTCTGGGGTCCAGTGGTGAGAGCCACCGCATAATCTCTGGGTTCTCATCGGGTATGACTTTGTTCACATTGACAATATTGTTGATATTGTTATGATTATTCGTTACGTTGAAGCAGTCAACATTACCGGCGTGATTCGAGCCCGGGTACGCTGTGGGGTCCATGGTAGTCTGTCCAAAATGTTGGTCGGACGTAGATATTCTTCAGCGATAACTAGTGCAGTGATATTGGGGGTTTTAAGGAATTTTCACCAGCCGAGCTGAAAGGAATGCGGGGTACTCGAGTACAGTACAGTACGGCCCTTGGTGCTAAAATTACTATCCAATCGTTTCAGGCCGGGTAAATACCTGTGTTGCCACTACGGTATTTAATCGTGGCTGTGGGGTACTTGTATTTATGAGCTCCACATCACAGAACACTACTCCAACACTGATACTCGTGAGGGGGGGCAATCAGCTCTTCGAGTGTTCAATGTAATATATCCCAAGAATCTACCAGATAGCTTAGACTTAGCATCCCAGTGCGCCTTAAATACCGGTATTTGTTAATGTTGAACCCTTGCATACCCATACCAGGAGAACATGGGATTGTCTTAGCAAACACTACTCGTAGAGTGAATTTTAACTAACCAATTTAAGTATTACAATGTGCCTAACCCTTCTTGGTAATCGGCAAACTATCCTAATCGTGAAATAAGCCGTTAAGTTAGAGCTTCCGCATTCTGATTACGTCCTTCCCTTGAATGCACTGAACCGAAAGAAACACAAATGCAATCCGTCGACTTCGGTACAGTACTGTACCTGCCGGTATCCAGTTGGATACGCTGATAACTTTACCTGATTTTCCACTGCGATATCCCGGTCGGCAATTGCCCAGACCCCCAACGGGGCGCCTCCCGGGCCAAATGGGCCGAGTTGCTTAGTAACTACCGTATGATAGACCAAATCTGTTCCGTCCCCGTTGCACTTGGTCAAGCGGCTACCGGTATCCTCTTGATCAGGAAGGCCACTTTGTAGCTAGGGTATCTCGATAACGATCGAGCGGAAGTGAGAATATTTGTATCTAAGTCACTTGCACTTGTGATATTTTAGTAGACCTGGTGAACAAGATATATCTTTAAGACTCATAGATTAATCCAAGCTTGCGTGCTCTTCTAACAGAAAGGAAAAATACACCCCTATTTATACCCTTCTATGGTTATGCGAACACTGACTCATACCAAGGAAATCTATATACCCTGCTAGAATCTTCTAGCATAACAACTGGTCATGTGATTGTGTAACATAACCAACACAGTCACACCACCGTACAGGAATGAGATACCGTATTTTGAACAGGAAGCTTCACATATCCCCGACGCAAAACGGACAATGATGGCGCCAAAACAGGGGCAGGGGAATAGAATACCCGGGTTGATAGAACACCGGCAATGGGCGCTCCTAACTGCTCAATATTCTGGCAGATACTGTACATCGGTAAACGCCTGCTGTGAGTCGAAAAGGTTCATTTTGCAAAGTTTATATTCTTACTAGTCCAGGATATTCAAGGATATTCGGGTATTTCATCTCAGGGGGTGCCCTTTTTTAATTCAAGATGTCGTACTTTCGAACTTTCTCGTAGCTCTGTCTAATCTGGAAGTTCAATTCGTCAAAAGGTTTTTCTTACAAGTTTGTTGTCGTCGCAGCGGTCATTGACAAGAGCGATTTCGCAGCGCAAAGTTAGGGATCCCTTTCTCTCCGTGACAACTGTTTACTGTGGTGACAGCTAAACTTGAAGAAGTAGGGGCGCGTTTTGCCGCCACAAAGTAGGAGGACAAAATACAAGGTTGAGTAATTTTGCAAGAATCAACTGAGTGGTGGTGTTCTCCAGGTGCAAACTGTGAGGTTCAAACTTGCAGAATGGGGCTCCAAATCACCAGGTCGGACCTTTTAGTCTGACTTATTTTTGAAAACTTGTCTCTTGCAACCATCAAAGTAACATCTGAGTCCACCTCAACTTGTCTGCAGACTCTTTACAACTACAGTCACTACTGTACTACCAGCCTTCCACAACCTGCTCTCCTCTTGAGTCCAAGATCTACTCCTATTCCTTCTTCTACTACAGATATTTGTTAGTTCAACATAGTACAAGATGCTTGATTTGTCTCCAGAGGTTCTTTGTGTGGTTGGACATGCCATTGGAGCCTATTGTCAACTTCATATGGGAAAGGAGCCCTACCGAACTTCGGCAATGTCAGGATTCATGTATGTAGCTGAGTTGCTGGAAGGAAGAGAGGAATGGATGATTGAAGTATTAGGAATATACCACACCTCTTTTTTTTCCCTACGCCACTTCCTGGTTAGTGTTGGGGCTCTCGAGGGGAGTCAGTATATTGCAGTAGATGAGCAGCTGGGAATATTTTTATAGAGTACAGAAGGAGGTCAATCCTTCCGGCAAGCAGGGGAGCGTTTTCAGTGTAGTATATGTATGATCAAGCGGTAAATTTATCCTGTCTATCTATCTTTGTCTAGCAATTTACTAATACTGAATCCTGCAGATATTTTCACCGAACTATTGATGGATTGATCTATTGGCATTCTGAGACCGTTAAGCTACCACCTCTTAGTATTCCAGCTGAGATACATCTCAACTCCAAGCTCTACCCATACTTTAAGGACTACCTTGGAGATGGTGATGGGACCCACATTGTAGCAAAGGTTCCAGATGCTGATGTATCTCGGTTTTGGAACCGAAAAGGCGGTATATCACAAAATATTTTTGCATCATGTCGGTTTGACTTTTACTTCACCTATGTTTTACTGGGTTGGGAGGGCTCCACCCATGATAGTTGAGTTCTTGCAGATGCCCAGTCACATGGGTTTTTTGTTCCAAAAGGTAAATACTACTTGATGGATGCTGGATACTCATGCTCAGCTGGGTATTTAACACCCTATAGAGGAGTACGCTACCATTTACGGGAGCAGGCACTTGCCTCTCAACGCCCACAGAACAAGCAGGAGCTTTTCAACCTGCGGCATACCCAGGCACGTAATGTGATTGAGCGGATCTTTGGCGTACTCAAAAAGCGGTTCACAATTTTCCAAATACCAATCAAATATGACTTCCCAGTATAGGTCAAGATTGTTCTTGCACTTACCGCTTTGCACAATTTTCTGCAAGAGGAAACGGATGGAACTGAGTACAAACAATGGCTAGAGCTAGTTATGGAGGATGAGAAAAAAAGGAAACCTGGATAGCAAGTGGTGATGGTCCAAGAACTAATCACCTGAAGGATAGTGAGGATAGAATAGACTTGGAGGATACTGGTTCAGTGGATATGAAAAAACTACTGGATCAGATTGCTGATGACATGTGGAAAGATTACTGTAAATACATTCTTGCCTATAAGAAGCGTTAATAGTTACAAACTATTAGCTTCATTCTGCAATTTTTGAATCTCTTGATGCAGCCACTTTTCCTGCAGTGTACTTGATGCTACTAGGTAGAGCCATACCTTTATCTCACTCTCCATCACAGTCACAGCATCAACCAACTCCTCCAAGCTAAAAACATCACCAAATCGTACCCGCAGATCTCGAACAGCTTCTTCCTGCTTACTGATCTGACCAGAACTTGCTGTAGCATTGAGCTTCTCAAGTGCATTTGCAATCGCAATACTAGCTCTATTTCTTTCCTGCTTTGGTCGAACAACTGATGGATTCCCAAGTGTCTCTTCTGATACACACTTTCCTCTGCCCTTCCCTTCTCTACTGCCTTCTGGAGTCATAGTTGTCACCATTTGAGTGCTCTCACCCTTTCCTCCATTCTCAAATACCAAATCTAGAGCACCCAGAGTATCTCTAGTATGGGAATCTTGGGATCCTGCCTGCTGCTCTATACTTTTTGCCATTGACTCTGCTGCTGTCGATGCATAATAGCCTGTAGCAGTTTGACTGGAGCAAATCTCGTCTATCTCGGTAAGGAAGGCAAAGGATTTCTGGCAGGATTATGCTGCTTCTGGGTGTTTGGTGATATACTCGTCCCACACTCCTCCAGCTGCAGTAGGTATTTCCTTTTCCTTATCCCATCCGAAGCCTGAGTTCTATTTCAATTTATGGAACGTACAATAATCTGCCTTAAGCTATTTAATTCAAATACTATTAACAATCTTAATATTACAGACACGGAAGAGAAGAACTTGAAAACCCACCGAAGCATACTTTGTCTTACATTGAGTGAGATCGAGCTTTGTTCTAAAGACAGCGTTGGTAGCAATGCGAACCTTCTGCTAGGCTTCCTTCTTGAAGCCATTTTCTCTGCGCTTTCCTTCCTTAGCTGACTGTAAAAGTGAGCTCAGCATAGCATGTACTATCTCGTCTATCTATTTTGCTTTGCCAGAGGTCATATTTGTAGCTATCTGAAGTGTTTGCTTTGAATGTTGGAGATATGTGATTTTTGGGCTTTGGGGGCGCAAGGTTGTGAAGAACATGCCACTAGCTGGAAGGCTTTTTCAATGGTACAAAATGGTAGCACACTGTCGCAATCTTAGTTCTCCACCTCACATTTCGGCCTGTCGGGAACGGCAAAACGCACCCTAGGATTTCGGAACCCGAGGTTAGGGTTGGCTGGTGGAATGTCTTGATAAGCATTGAGAAATCATGAACAATACCTCCGGACAATAGTCAATGATAGGTTTGCTTTCTGTGTTTGCTGCTAGACCAGGTCAGGACTGGTGAATTTAACCTTAATTCAGGTACTTGCAACTTTTTTCGTGCCTGGATTGTATCATTACCATACTCAATTACTTACAAGTAGGATGCTTATTTTAAGGATTTCCACAATAGATAAGATCCATTCACTACCAGTGTGGAGTGGAGATTTGTTTGCTGGTCTGCAGCAACATATCTTAAGATTTAGTCCGGTAAAAGTTTTCTGATAGGCATGGAGTCTTGGCATGGGAAAATTCCTGTATATAAGGGCCTTGCTGTTTCTTCTGAACTGAGAGGAGCAGCAAAGATACAAACAACCAGAGAGGTAGGTCGGTTATACAACATTCCTTGTCTTGCTCAATTGGACAAGCTTTTAGACCTCTTCGATCCATCTTCTTTTCCTACAGTGAGCCTTATATTTGATAGGTCTTTTACCATCAGATAGGTTGTCAATTCTCTCTGTACAATCAAGGCTGAATTCCAGTACTTTCCAACCACTGTTCATTGTCCGGTTATACCACATTTAGGCAAGTCAATTCCACATCAAGTTAGAGCAGACTAGAAATACAATCATTTAGTGCAGAACAACCTGGAAGTTACAGTGTGGTCAAGACACTATCCGAAATAGGGAAGTTATAAGAGAACTCGCACAAAGTGGTGCTTCGACTCAGAATGGCGGAAAGTCCTTGACAACTCGCTATCTTCCTCTGCTACAATTCTGCTAAAAACACAGTGCCACAATTTGTGGAGCTTACATCAACAGTACCTGATCAAACTGTACTACAGCATCTAGTATTACCAAAGAAAATTCTACAGAGGAAGTGTCAGGTAGTGTGGATACCTTTTTCTATTTCTGCGACGGCATCAGCAAAAAAAATTCTCCCTCATGTATTACCTAATATCTTCCTGTAGTGGTTAACATGGCTTCCTCTCCCTCTACCTCACATATATCACTTAATATTATATTGCACCAGAACCCCATTGTGCTTCTGTAAGGCTCATTTGCACCTTGCATTGGTCCTGTAGCCATCATGGGTTCTTCTGCCTCCCCATTGCCCCATTATGTTTTCTGTGTCCGCTGACCCCCCAATATCTTTACCCCTTTTCTACAATCACTGTTGTGACATTGAAAGGTATCTATCCGGACTAGCATGGCCAGATAAACCTTACCACAGTTTCAGCTCCTTGCTTCTACTGGTCATTCCCGGTAACCTTGCCTTTCCGTCCTGGCCCTCATCTCCCTAGTGACTCGGTCCATGCCCAGCAACACTCTACACTTTCTGCTATTCTTTGTGGTCACTCCCTGCTCTTCCTTACTACACTATGGTTCCTTACCCCACTTATGTTACGATTTTTGGTATTCTTGCACTATAATCCGTCTTCGATGGTTCTTTCTTTACCTCACCAGCCCATTCTCGTTTAAACCTTTCTATTTCTGCATGCCTTTCTTCCTTTGTACCCTTGTTCGGCTCATTTGTATTTTACTGTAGAGGTTTAAGCCTATTATAAAGATATATTCGGCAACAATCTTTGAATATATTCTATTAAACGTCTCTAAATCAATCCTATTATTTACATACCAATGTCTATTCCCAGCTCCTGCAGACTCTGGAACCAGATGTACCCTTCCCATGATACGTTTGATACTTACTACAATTTATGTTGTTACCGATCTCTGTTCCATCCCTAATGTGCCGGTAACCAGTGTGGTAATATTGTTAATTTTCCTGGAATTCTTAATGTAAAGCCTATCTACAAGTACAAGCTGGTCAACTGAGCCTGTAATAATATTGCGAACCTTCAAAACCGATACCAAACGAGCTGGATAGAGTCCCCTAAGTGCTCCATAGATGTTTACATTACCAGAATCTACCTATACCCAATCATTCCTACAATATCCTATGGATTTCCAGAGCTGTGTTCCTGTACAGCGGAGAATGTGCCATGGGAGCTCTTTTGAGTTCTGAAAGTCAGCTACTGGAACCTGTAATACACAGCAGATTTCAATTGGGAACCTCCAAATAGAGTCTTCATCGAAAGTGTTATCTCCAGCTGATTTTCGCCGATAATAATCAACTATGAGTTCTGGGAAATCTTTTAACAATGGTTCGAACTGCACGATTTCACCAACAATTGGTGTAAGCCCCTTTGGTTATCTAATTGCTGATCCGATACGCCGCTTGTAAGCTCTACTAGTGTGTTTATCACATACGGGACATGCAATGCCAGCATTGACATTCATTTCATGAATTTTGAAGCTGTTGAGTCTGGCATTAGTCCATAGTCTGGGATAGGCTGCACCGTCCTTGTTCGAGTGTCTATAGCCCTCCTTGACCATGGTCTTATGGCTGCTCTCCCCTGATGCGGTTGAATACATTTAGATGTTTCTAAACCACCATATATGGTCTCCAAAATGGCTTAATAGGTGTATTATAATGAAGTTTAAATTGACATCCTCATCATATATATCACCCACTACACCCTCAAGCTCTTGACGCAGTTTGTCCACAATGCGCCATCTTTGAGCCATGGTGACATCGGAAAGGCGATGGTGATTAAGTATATGACCGTTTGTACTCTGTATTCTCGACGTTACCTCTCAGACCTTTCGGGCTGTTGACTTATCCTTCCAATACACTTCAAAGACATCTTTGTGATTGTGGAATGCTGCGACGTACTGCGCAAGGTATAAAACTGTCATGTCGGTATGACTTTTATATTGTACCATAAGCGTGAAGTCGACAATTGATTGAACACAAGCCAGCGCCCTGGCAAAGATTTGACTTTCCAAGGCACTGGGATGACGTAGTGTGGCAACAAAACATGGTAAGAGAACTTGAACCAAATTCCTGCTTTCTTTGCCGGTCCATTGCGAAACCCTACCGTATTCTTTATTGGGTAGTGAATATCCGGGATAGGCTAGCAGACTCTTCCAAATGGTATCAAAAGTCTGCAGTCTCTTGTACTTCTGGAGAAATCAAATTACTCCCTTCATGAGATACATTTCGCATAATCCAAGGTAGACGACCAACGTTCATTGTGGGGCAGGGCAAGGCGGGTTATACCCATGGTGGCCCCACTGTTACACAGGCCCAGGGGGCACATTTTGTACGTCTTCCCTGTCCTGCCTCTGTCTGGGGCCAGACCCTGGCCTTTCCCAGGACGGGACCCCATTTCTTGACTCCTAAATTTGACGAGGGCCCGTTCAGGGCATGGGCGGGGTGGGGCCCCGCGCGGGTGGTAGGGTGGGGAGAGCCTACGAAAACGGCCCGCTCCAGACTGCTCACCAGCCTGGGGCACGGAGAGGGGCTGGTGACCCTTGTTTTTCCGGGCCCCGGAGGCCCCGTAATGAACTCGATAGAAAATGTGTAGAATACCTAGTTTTGGCTAGCAGGCTTGATTAATGTTAGAACTTCCCCAAAAGATACGTGGAAGCAATCTAAACCCGAGACTAGTCAAATCTTCACCGGCTGCCCTATCCCCATTACGATATCTGATGCAAAGTATTCGACTTCATGTGTAATCCCATTCAGCTGCAGACGGTCCTGTATAGACTCCCAACTGATTTGGTGGAGTCTCACAAACTGCACCTTGATTCTGCTGAATTCCATGTAAAGTAACGTTTTTCAAATGATCTGCAATCCATGCTGCAAGACGTGGAAAACATTGTCCAACATTGCTATCGGCACATTCGACCTCAATTCCGGCGTGTGCAAGAGCAGTTAAGGGAGTGAAAACAACCTCTATAAGCTGACAAGGAATATCATTGTTCACTTCTCGTTGTTGCGAATCTTTTGACACTATTCCCAGCATATTTGGTGGGACAGGCAAAAGTGCTAATAAGAGGGTCGTGTTATAATGACCCAGCATACATGAGCTATGGCAGCTGGAACCTACCCCTATACAGGTAGCCAGGAGGCAACCTGGTAGGAACTGGCAGGCAAGGTAGTACTTGACCTTTGGTGACCCGATGGCCCGGGCTCTGAGATGCACAGAATTTGCTGGCCAGGTACTTAGGTACCTGGGCACACCCAGGAGTGGGGTCAGCGTACTTAGAGACCTCTGAAGGGGCAGTTACTCAGTTAGGCTGTGCAACTGGAGAAAGGTCAGAAGTGTCTATCTCCAGTGACGGAGTAGACAGGGTAACAGGGAAAAGTCATCTTGTCTAGCGGACAAGGTTACCCAACCGTCAGGCTCAGGTTACCCTGGCCAAAGTCCTGAGTTACCCTACCTCTCAATATGAAGTCCCTACAGGAGTTCAGGAACAATGACTGCAATGTTTGTCATGCAAAGCCATGCATAATACTGGAATCTGGGGTTCTGGCCGCTGCCATTGGGCGAGCTACGCATCTCCGAAGAAGCTGTGAATTGGAGACATCATTCCTATCATACCCCTCCAGGCCCGCCTTGAGGCCCGGACGTCATGGGCAAATGGTTGTGTAGTTATGCGCAGTCTAGCAAAGAGGAATCTTTGCAGATCTACTTGCAACACCATACACGTTGCTGCCATCCGGTCGACCATAAGCGGTTTGCACAATATATAAGTGGGCATAGGGTGGCAGGTGCAGTACCTCCTCCAAGTTGTTCGGAGTAAAACGGACCAAACCTGAAGGAGTTAATGGGTGTTCACCATGGAGGTCCCAAAGGTAGTCCCGGGTTGTGCTGGGGCGACGGGGCGGGTTTTACACCTACCAAGCCCGAAAGTGTCCCTAACGCCATAGGCTCTGAAAGGGAAGTGCAGAGGCACTAAAAGCATGATTCCTACCCTAGGTAAGGTAGATCCAAGGTAGTGGTCATAGGTAGTGTACATTGGATCACTCTCGGACTACCGTATCCCGCGGAAGGCAGCGCAAGCCCGCAACTCATAAATAGTAGATGGATAAACCACTCACGGTATCTTCCGGAGCCCAGTAGAGATCAATACATATGGGAAAGGTGTCATAGATAGTCCAGTTCATCAGGTGTCTTGACTGTTAGCCACTGGCAAGACACTGATATGAAGAAGTTTTCACTGCGGCGGGCAAAATGGCAATGCACCGCAGAAACGATAACCATATAAGGTGAACGCTGACCAGATTGTGTTGACAAATGCATGCCCGCAGGGGGTGCGAGGAGCCGTGTCGGACCACCCTTAGCGGAGAAGGGTGTGCTCGAATGGTTGGAGTAAACCGATAGGGGAGTTTCTGGCATAACATAAAACTACCTGAAAGTTTATGCGAGAACTCTTCTACTCCAACAATCAATTCTCTCGAGACCTTAATAGAGTGAAGCATTAGGCTTAACGATATTAAGTTTTACAGTTTACTTTCCTCTTACATTGTGTGACCATTTGGCGATAAGTTTGAAGTTGTTCGGTGGGGTCGCACCCTTGGGATCTATCTTCCTAGGGGAGCCCCGGTTACAGTATATCGTTAAGCAAGCTCCTCGCTTAACTCCTCTCCTGATTAATTGTTTCCGATTTCCTGCACTGACCTTGCGTGAATACTAGTAACCTTGTCTAGAACAAGTAGACCAGTGTGGAAAGCGCAATGGCTAGTATCAAACTTCGAACCAGAATGGAATCCAACTCAGATGCAGACCTTGATCTTGATAAGAACACCACTAACACGTTTCCTGCATCGGTTTTTGCGGTTGTTTACGGTATTGACTGGGATGGCCACCAGCTGCTCTTGGAGGCCACCCCTGTTCAGTTACCCGTTGAATGGCTTGATCTTCTGATTACAGACCCTTGAGCTGTAGCACTTTTATTTGTTCAAGACCCTACCCTTGTCCACAACATGACCCCTCCCCCACCGGAAGGGGTTCCCTTTAGCGAGTTCTCGCGTGAGTCCGTCGAACCTTATATCGTCCGGGAGGTATTGAAGTTGATTGCGGAAGCGAACCGTGAACCGAGGAACTGCAACACCCAGCCGCAGCAGGTGTTCAGAACACAGATCACCACGTCAGCGGTGGAACAGATGAAAGTGCAGCAGGAGGCACAACTGTGGATGATAAGAGATCAGTACGCATTGAAAACTCGGATAGCAGTATTGGAAAAGGCTTTTGACGGAGGGTATAGTATTGATGCTGAGAATGATGTACCGAGGCTAGAGGCCGCGCCCCCACTCCCGCTCGTCCATACCAAGCCTGAGAACCTTGGCATGGAATTGGCTATGAGAGCCAGAGACGACCAATCTAGGGCGTACCTGAGCCCAATCGGTATACGGATGTTGGAAAGCCTGTAAGGTGATGGCTACAGCTATACCTCCTCCTTCTCAAGAGCATCTACAGGCTTCCTGTCGGTCCTCCCCTCAATCGTCTGTAGTCGTTGGGGGAGCCCTACAGTCGGGCCAACTGATAGACATTGAGTAAGAAAAAGGACATCCAAGCTGGAGGGCATTACGTCCCTGGACACGCCTGACCCTACTCCTCGACCGACCCTGGCTCCTACGATTCCGCCTGCAACACCGTCTGTTGCAACTCCTATACCCCCCATCGTCGTCCCAAGACCCACACCTCTGCCAGTTTCGCTGCCCGCCCCTGATACCTTTCCTGCTGGGGCCTTCCCACTAAGAGTAGCGGCTACGTAGGAGTTCCGACCACTGTGCGCAGTGTAACCGGCATGGGTACTTGCTGGTCTTATATTTGGTTCCACAGTATCGTTTGATACTTGTATTGTTTCCTGGGCTATCGGTTGATACACATATTGTTTTATGTTTGGTTCCACAGTATCGTTTGATACTTGTATTGTTTCGTGTGCTATCGGTTGATAAACACATTGTTTTATGTTTGGTTCCACAATATTATTTGATACTTGTATTGTTTCATGTGCTATCAGTTGATACACACAATGTTTGATATTTGGTTCCACAGTATCGTTTGATACTTGTATTGTTTCATGTGCTATCAGTTGATACACACAATGTTTGAGAATATTACTCATACTGGAGACATGCAATATGCTGTATTTGAAGACTGCTGATTCCCGTAGTGGAAACAGCAGACTTCGACAGAGAGCATTCTTAAATATACTTGGTTGAACGGTTACTTCTTTGATCTCCTATTATACCCTGTTTGAAGACTCCTTTAGTAAGCAGCTCTGGCTGCTTATTGACCAAGAAGCCATCTGCTCCTATCGTACCAATACGTGACTAGGGCCTGGCCCGAACACCTGACACGTGGCATCACCTGGATTCTTTGAACAGGTAAGACACCAGGAAGAGTGAACACCGATGGCTCTATCACAGGGGACTCCAATCCCAGGACCCAGGACACCTCCCAGCTCCGTTTCTTGGTCATCGGTCATTCCCTTGGCACCCTCAAAACCAGGTCATCCCTCCGGTCTCCCCACCATCACAAGTGGCGATTCGGACAGCAAGGATGAGTTCTGTTGGTTGGGTTGCATGTCGGAAGAAACCCGAATGGGGTGGATTCACTACCACTCCTGTGGGTGTATGAAGGGACCATGGACCCTGGTGAGGCATAGAAGAAGGTAAAAGGAAGGAGATGGAGGATGGATGTGTGGGTATTGTGGGTCATGGAGGCACGCTGGTCCACCGATACAACTCCTGGGTTGCCCAGAGTTGCAGTGATTTCTGCGGACAACACAGGCCGCGCCTAACGCAACTTCTGAGATTGGGCGATGCCCTGTTCCACCACCAGCATCAGGACTATCAGGGGCTAACCCCCTGGAGGATGGCAACCAGGATGGCCAGGAGGAACAGTTTGATGGGTGTGATGGACCCCGGGAATCCCAAGGTGGGCATACCGGAGGTAGTGGGGACGAGAATGCACTACCTGGAGGTGGTACGACAGGAGCAGGTGGAGATCTAGGGGGCTCTGCCCATAACAGCTCCAATAATGATGACGAGGGAGATTCTCTCCCTGATTTGACCCCCTTCCGTGGTGCTCGCAAGGATGACTGCAGTAATAGGAAGAAACAAAGGTGGGATCGCCGAGCCAAGAGGCTAGTGAATGCCCTGAGCGGTACTGGTTCAGCTTCTAGGCCTATACCAAGACATTGGCAGAAGAAGCCGGAAAAGCTGTGTGGTATCCCTCCCTTCAAGGGCATAGTTACGGAACTCTTGAGCTTCTGGACCTTGGTAGAGGTCAAATTCAAATACTTTGCAGATTGCAAGTTAACAGACATGGATAAGGTAAACTTGGTAATCGCCCTTCTTGAAGACTCAGCCCGGGCATGGTATCTGGGGTTGCATGGACACATTAACAAGGAAGCCGCCAAGTGCACTGGCATCACTGTAAAGGACAGCAACCCCTTACGGACATGGAAAGAGTTCTAAGAATGGCTGGAATGAAGCTTCGGGGAGACCAGGCAGAGGGAGATCTATTCCTTCTCGCGCGGCAAGACCTTGTGATGAAGCCACATCACCTCCATGAGTACCTGGACAAGATAGATCTATCCCTTCTCGTGCGGCAAGACCTTGTGATGAAGCCACATCATGTCCATGAGTACCTGGACAAGATAATTGTTTACATGTATAAGGTTAGCTATACAGATCCAGTGCAGATGCAAGACAAGGTTCGATCAGACATCATGCAAGAGGTTCGGGATGCGTGGACACTTAAGGAGCCACATCCGACTGACCTGAACGAGTATCTTGATCTTCTCCTAAAGGTCGGGCACATGCTGGAGGACAACAACCGGTTCAGTAACCACGTTATCCACCCCGCCCCCCGGTCTCAGCCTGGAGATAAGAAGGAGGTAAGATCCTCGACATCTGGCAGGTTCAAGAAGAAGGAAAAAGGTTCGTGCAGACAGAACCCGAGGTCTGCCAAACCTACTAATTTCATTGCGGGGAAACAGGCAAAGCTGCCGACTTCTGTGTATGCAATAGCACATAAGGAAATCCCGTTGACTTTGACTGAATGCGGGAGGAAGCACAACCAGTGGATGAAGTGCGGGCAAATGGGTCACTTCTGGAGAAAGTGTACCACGACGGCCCCAGTCGTTAGTTCATCCAAACAGGCTCATGGGTTGAAGCGGTCAGCCCTGGTAAACGAGCCCACAGGAAAGGACAAGCCACTAAAGCCCATTGAAGCGCCCCCTCCAGCTTCCTCGTCAAAGATACTTGAAGTCCGCCAGGCATCACCTCAGATAATGGAGGTTGATACTGACAGCTCGGAATAGGTAAGAACCTATTCTGCTTAAGGTGTAATCTTATTAACCTGTATCCACAGACCCCTGAGGGAAGGATGGACAGGAGTGACGGACGTGGCTTCGGGGATGGGCAAGTACCCCTCTACTATATAAACGACCCTGATACTGACTACACCCAGGTGGTGTGGGCAGGTAGATGTTGAGGGCCGTGTGCGGTGGACTGGGCTATCTCTCCTCTGTTGGGTTTCGGGTTATTTCCTTTGTTCTAGTTATACGTATTTCTTTCTGGATTTCCTTAGCTGGATGGGCAAATTATAGGACATTATTACTGTTGAGGCTGGGTGAGGTCTTATGAGAGGGGATGCGCGACATCGGGGAACCAAGGATGCTTCGCTTGGAACCGGCCTGACAGGAGACTTCTACCCCCTTCGGGGAAACTTGTTATGTTGAGTACCAGCAGAATTGGTTCAGGCTAGACTTGATCAAATAAAGAGTGTTATTTCCAAGTTTACTTGGGGAGGGTTTAGTACCCAAAATCATGCTGGCGTGGTAGTAAACACCCGGGCTATTGATAAAGACGAATCTCTATCCCTTAATGTTTACCAACCTGTTGTGGCTGCTCTGGTGTCGAAAGGCAAGAGACAAAAGGATTCACCAAGCCAAGATAACCAAGTCCCCAAGACAAGCGAAGAGGCAGAAGCGTGATGCCTTGCCTTGTTATACCAAGTCTATTCAGCTGTGGGTAAAGTTAGACTGGAAGATAGGAGCTAGACAGATAAGCGCGGAAGCGCTCCTGCTACTTGAAAGTGGAGCTACTGGGCCGGTACTTAGTAGCCAATGGGTTAAGCAGACTCAGGCACCTTGTTTACGATGAAAGGTACATGTGCCGATAAGCGATGCGAGCGGTAATCACATTCCGGTATCAGCTCTGCACTCTACCAAATCATTGGAGATGAAAATAGGCCACCACCATAATGAGATGTGCTTTGAAGTCAAGGATATGCCCAACACTAAGGTGGATGAGTACATACCTATGTCATGGTTGAAGGACCATAACCCTGACATAGATTGGAAGACTGGCTCACTAACCTAGCATGCAGATTTGTGCAAAGCTAATTGCCTAGCAGAGCAGGGGTGGTTAGCTTTCATGACTGATGAAGAGTTACTAGACGAAGATCCTAGTAATGTGTACCTGTTGGGAATTGTTCAATACTCTGATGAGGAAGGTGCCGACATTGCGGTTAAGCTACTCCGTGAGTATAAGGACGATGGGGATATCTTCAGTCAAGAGTGGATTGTGGTGCTGCCAGAGCACGCGAAGTATGACTACACAATCGAGTTGCAACCAGGGAGTCAACCTCCGTTGGGGCCTGTTTATCCATTATCGGAAAAGGAGGTTAAGGCACTTCAGGAATATGTCAACGAAATGCTGGGAAGAGGAAAGCTGCGGCGATCCAGTTCCTCAGCAGCAGCCCCTATCCTCTACAGGCCAAAACCGGATAGTACATTACGATTGGTAATAGATTACTGAGGGCTGAATAAAATCATGGTTAAGAGTAAGCACCCTCTACCGTGGATGAAAGAACTGCGAGGTGGGTTACGAAAAGCCGATGTATGCACTAAGTTGGACTTAAGGAACGGCTACTACCTTCTGAGGATGGTAGAAGGCGAGGAATGGAAGACAGCCTTCTGGTGCAGATATGGACTATATGAATACACAGTCATGCCGTTTGGGTTATGTAATGCCCCAGCAACTTTCCAGAGTATGACAAATGAGGTCTTTCGGGACCTCATGGATGAAGGAGTCATTGTGTATATGGATGACATCCTGATCTACTCCGAAACTATGGAAGAGTATGTTGAAATGGTGAGACATGTGATGGAGAAATTACGGAAAGCCAGACTATGTGTGAGCATGAAGAAGTCCAGTTTCCACTAACGGGAGGTTGAATTCCGCGGGTACAAGATCTCCGATATGGGGATCTGTATGTTGTCGGAAAAGGTGCAAACAATCAGGGATTGGGTACTGCTGATATGTATCGTCGACGTTCCAAGCTTTATGGGCTTTGCCAACTTCTATGGCCGATTCATAGAAGATTTCAGCAAGATAGCAAAACATCTGACAGACTTGACAAAGAAGGATGTCCAATGGGAATAGACACCGGCGTGTGAGCAGGCCTTCAACCATTTGAGGGAGGCATTTACGTTTAAACCTATCCTAGCACATTTTGACACTGAACGGCCAACTGGGCTGGAAACCGACGCTAGTGACTTTGCATTAGGAGCTGTTCTCTCCCAATTTTCTGAAGATGAGAGATGGCATCTAGTGTCCTACCATGGACACAAGTTTCACCCAGTGGAGATTAATTATGTTGTCCATGATAACGAAATGACTGCCATCGTGCCAGCATTCAAGGAATGGAATCATCTGCTACGCTCGGTAACGGACCAATTGGTAATCTCTACAGATCATAAGAATTTGGAGTACTTTAACAATACCAAGGTCCTCTACTGAAGGCAACACCACTGGGCTGAGTTCCTGCAACTGTTTAACTTCAAGGTAGTTTACCGAGAAGAACGGTTGAATGAGAAGGCAGATGCTTTGTCACGGTGTAGGGACTACCGTCCTGCAGGGGGGAGTCATTTTCTACCACGGTCATTTTTTTTCCCCGGAATGTGGGTTAGGAGCCAGGAACGGGACATCTTGCGACCACAAGTGTTGCAGGTATGCCAAGGGTTTCGGCTCCAGTCTTCCTTTTTGGATCAGCTACAAGTAGCGATAAAGGAAGACCAGGAATACTTAAGAATCCTGAAGGCAGGGGCTGCTGGTGAGAAAGAGGTCGACTGACACTTCATGACGGAAAAGGGCTTCCTTCTGTACAAGAACAGGTAGTATGTTCCCAAGGGTCGGAATCTGAAGTAGACAATCATGGAGGCTGAACATGACTCCCAAGTTGCGGGACACTTTGGGACTTACAATACCATTGGCAGGGTTAGGGCTAACTTCGATTGGCCTAAGATGGAGAAGCACATCACTGACTACATGCAGACATGTGATGCGTGCCAAAGGAATAAGTCCCTCAGGCACAAGAAGTTCAGTCTACTGGAACCGGTTGATGTTCCTGAGTGACCGGGGATAGCGATTTCAATGGACTTCATTGTAGCACTGCCAGAGTGCGAAGGGTATACCAAGATCTGGGTTTTAGTGGACAGATTCTTGAAAATGCCACATTTCATACCCCTGACAACTGAGGTACCGACCAAGGAGCTTGTCTTCATATTCCTGCAGGAACTTTGGCGCGTTCATGGACTCCCAGAGTCAATCATCTCTGACTCAGATAGCCAATTCACATCCAAGTTCTGGATGAGTCTGATGGACTTGTTGCAAGTGAAACTAAACGTCTCAACTGCATTCCACCCTGAGACTGATAGGCAAACTGAGATGGTTAATCAGACACTGGAGCAGTACTTGTGTAGTTACTCTTCCTACCCACAGGTGGATTGGGTTTTGCTACTATGCCTTGCGGAGTATGCATACAACACCTCCACATTAGAATCCATCAGGTTGTCACCATTTGAGATCAATTGTGGGTACAACCTACGGACAAACTGGTCTGGTGTTGTGTCTGATAATCAAGGAATACACCCTAGCAGTGAGCTCTTGGTTAAGGAATGAGAAGGAACCTCGCAAGAGATCCCAGAAACGATTCAACGGGCACAGGAAAGGCAACAAAAATGGCATGACCAGAAAAGGTTGCCATCGCCGGACTATGTTACCTGGGAGGATGTGGGCGCGGGACGGGCAAAGAAAAGAGACCATGTGATGTTAAATCAAAAGAACATCCGCATGAAACATCTGATGGAGAAGCTGGACTAGCGCATATTTGGCCCTTTTGTGGTCAAATGTTGGGTGGGTACCCGAGCATATGAACTCCAGCTGCCCACCAGATGGAGCATGCAGCCAGTTTTCAATTTCACGTTGCTCGGGGCATATCGCGAGGTTCTGGGATTAGGGAGGACTGAAGAGGTCCCTACCCCGGAACTTGTGGACAAGGAGCCAAGTTACGTTATCGAAGCTGTTGTGGACAGTTGCTAGTACGGTGGAGCAAAGGTGAAGTTTCCCTCGTGTCTTGTCCAGTTCCTGGTTTCATGGGAAGGCTACAGGGCTGAGGGGAATTTACGGGAGCCCTATGAGATGCTAGAAGGGACAGGCTTACACGCCATCTTGGATTTCCACCAAAGATATCCATCCAAGCCCAGGGACCATAGGGTCTTGAGGGAATCCTGTCGTGGAAATAAGAGACGACACTAATGGTAGCGGGACAGACCGTAGAGAACAGGGGAGTGATGTAACGACCCAACATACAGGAGCTATGGCAGCCGGAACCTACACCCATACAGGTAGCCAGGAGGTGAACTGGTAGGAACTGGCAGGCAAGGTTGTAATTGACCTATGGAGACCTGATGGCCCGGGCTGCGAGATGAACAGAATTAGCTGGCCAGACACTCAGCTACCTGGGCACACCCAGGAGTGGGGTCAGCATACTTAGGGACCTCTGAAGAGGCAGTTACTCAGTTAGGCCGGGTAACTGGAGAAAGGTCAGAAGTGTCTATCTCCGGTGATGGAGTAGACAGGGTAACAGGGAAAAGTCATCTGGGCCACCAGACAAGGTTACCCTACCCTCAGGCTCAGGTTACCCTGCCAGGAGGCTTGGGTTACCCTTTCCAAAGTCCTGAGTTACCCTACCTTTCAATATGAAGTCCCTCTGGGAGCTGGGGAAAAATGACTGGAATTGTAACGTGTTCGGGCCAGGCCCTAGTCACGTAGTGGTACAATAGGAGTAGATGGCTTCTTGATCAACAAGAAGCGAGTGCAGCTAACTAAAGGAGGCTTCGAACGGGGTGTAATAGGAGATCAAAGAAGTAACCGCTCAACCAAGTATATTAAGAATACTGTCTGTCGAAGTCTGCTGTTTCCACTGCGGGAATCAGCGGTCTTTAAATACAGCATATCGCCTATATCCAGTATGGGCGATATTCCAAAACCTTGTGTGTATCAACCGATACCACACGAAACAATACAAGTATCAAACGATACTATGAAACCAAACATAAAAGCATATTTGTATCAACCCATAACACACGAAACAATACAAGTATCAAGCGATACCGTGAAACCAAACATAAAACAATGTGTGTGTCAACCAATAGCACACGAAACAATACCAGTATCAAACGATACTGTGAAACCAAACATAAAACAAGGTGTATATCAACCAATAGCACACGAAACAATACCAGTATCAAACGATACTGTGAAACCAAACATAAAACAACCTAGTACCAGTCTTGGTTACACTCCCAAAATAAAATAACAATTTCACCAAATAAAATTCCCTAATGAAATGCTAATAGTCGGTAAACCCGCTATTCTCCTGCAAGTCCCCATAGGACCTATCCTCATCATCATCACTATCTTGCAACAATCTCATGTCATCCAGCAACATCCATTCCGCCCCCTCCAACCATCTCTCCAAGCACTCCTGGCAGGGTGCTTCGCGCACAAAGCAACCTGACTCTTTGTAGTGCGGTAGCCCGATGTAATTCCGGACTTTCCAGTCTTGCTAGTCCTGTGTTTCACTATCGATCCGTCCGCAATCATCGTAGTAGTTGACGTAAAATATTTTTCAGTATGCCTCCAGTGGAATGGTTCCACTGCGCAGTAGTTTGTCCACAATAATGTGTGATCCCTTGATGCTTATTTCTTCGTAGGTCGACATTTCTCAGTTAGGGCATGGTTTGTAGTAGGGTAAAGCATTGTAAGAGGGTAAAGATTTTCTTCAGTTTTGGAGGAGTTTGAGGGATGGCGGGTGGTATTTATGTCTCAGTCTTGGCCTCGCTTAGGTATCGGCCTCGC
Source organism: Tuber magnatum (assembly GCA_003182015.1). Lineage (NCBI taxonomy): Eukaryota > Fungi > Ascomycota > Pezizomycetes > Pezizales > Tuberaceae > Tuber > Tuber magnatum. The sequence goes on along the minus strand of PYWC01000083.1, from coordinate 831,222 downwards.
TTAGATGTCGGTCTCGCTTAGGTGTCGGCCTCGCTTAGGTGTTCAGGGGAAGATGGGTGGTACTTAATCTCGGTTTCTTCCATCTCCATGCACATCTCACATTTTTCTGTGCTCAGATAACATCCGCTTCCAAAGCGGAATATGTCAGGCACTGTTTCGCCCCACATTCTTCCCGTTGACTTGGTGGTTATGTCTAGGCATTTGTTGTAAATATGTATGAATAATCGGTGTCTAAGGTATTGTCTAGGGATAATATCACAGTTCATCAACAGTCCCATTAGCTGATGGCGCAGTCTCCACGGTACTTGCTCATGGTTTGACATCGTAACGCTGTTGGATGGTGTTTCTTTTTCTTGTTATTCCCAGTACTCAGCCTCGGCCAGCCGAGCTAGGTATGCTGCTTTATCTTCCATAGCCAGATTTTCATCTTCGCTGCTTTCGAAATCGCTCTCAAAATGGGCTGACCAAAATCCATCTTGTATCTTTTCATCTGTATCTGGGCTGAGGTGTTGTATTTCCAGCAGGGTTGGGCTCCATGCCACGGTTACATGGTTTATTGTCGGGGGTAGCTCGTCTTCTGGTTTATTGTCCTCCCACCATTGGTTTACTAGTTCTATTGCATTTTCTAATCCTTCGAGGGGTTCCCAGCTGTTTTCAGTTTCCGGATATCCCGTCCATTTGACCAGAAACTGGTCGCAGTCATAGCGCTTCCTGTGGTCTCATATAACCTCCAGTTTCTATTCTGGTTTTTCATTTACCATGATTGGAGGTGGCTTTGCGTGACTTCTTCCGGGGAAGGTGGTATTGTTGTTAGGGAGGTATTGTTTCACGGTAGATGCATGGAATGCCACTTGCTGGTTTCTGTAAATTCTGCTGTCCATTTCTACCATGTAATTTTGCGTGTGGTCATCATATCCAATTATCTTGAACGGTCCTCACTAGGGCAGTTGCAGTTTCTTGCTTCACCCCGATTCGGTTGCGAAAAGGCTTCCATAAACCAATAATAGGTTACCTTTTCCTATCGGTGTATGGTGTCTGCGCCATTTTCCTGCCGTTCTTGTGCTCCTAAATCGCGCTAATTTGATAGCATTAAATGCTGTATTCCAGATTGCCTGGTGTCTGTTCAGCAATTCGTCGGCGTCCGGTACTACTGAGTTCTTGAAATTCGCTAGAGGGAGTAGTGGGTAATTTTTTCCAAAACTAGCTTTATATGGTGACATACCAAGGGTTTCTAACCATCCTGCATTTAGGTATGCTGCCATTTCCAGTATGGCATCAAACCCATTGTTTTGTCTTGCATTGACTAGGTTTCGAAGAGCTGTCTTTAATTCTCGAATTTTCCTTTCGACTTGTCCATTCTTTTCATGGTGGCCTGGTGCCGCCATGATATGCTCAATGCCTACCGATCGACACTGCTGTCTTCACACATGTGACTCGAATTGTGGGTCAGCATCGCTTACTAGAGGTGTTTGGTAGCCATGGGGTGTAAATATTTTGTTGCGTGGAAGTTCGCAGGTTGCTATTGCCGTTACTTGCTTAGTTGTAGGTATGAGCCACGTGAATCCCGAAAGGTTATCCATCGCAACTAGGATTGTGTTGTATCCCCATAAATTGTGGAAGGGTTCCGCAAAATCAATGGCTATCGATTCGAAGATTTCCGATTGTAGGGTTATTGTCTGAGCCTTTCCTTCTGGTAATTTTGTAGGCTCCTTATTTATCTGGCATGTGTGGCATTGGGCTACATATGCTCTGAAGTCCTTTCGCATTTCAGGCCAAAATAGGTATTTGGTAGCGTACCGTAAGTTTCATTCAACACTGTGGTGCCCTTTGTTATGGATTTTGCTAATGACATATTCCCTTGACGTCATATTTCCGTATGCGGTGCCTTTTGGGATATACAGGCAGTCTTCCCCATATCCGGTTCTTGCGTACAGCATTCCATTTGCAACCTTGTAGGTGGACAAATCTCCTGTGGAGTCCATATTCTCATTGATCTTTTTCCAAATTGGTTCTCTCTGGTATGCTGCAACCATATGTGTTCGGAACGTTCCGATTATTTTTATTGACTGTTTGTGAGGTGTCGCGTTCGTCTTCTATCTCGCTTCCTCTGGTTGTCTCAAGTAGGTCTTCCTCCTCACTGTTTTCCAAGACATCGTAAAGTCCACGTCAATATTCACTCATTGTTGGTGGTACAACTGAAACTATCATTTCATTTGTTAGACTTTCTAGTCATTCTGCTCGCCTAATAGGTGGTGGGCTATCAGGTCCTGGCATCCACAATCCCGCTATTGTCTCATAAGTAATGTCCTTTATTGGTTCCACTTGTTCAACTGGTGGCGGACTACCTGGTTGTGGCATATGGATAGCCGGGGCTTCCGGGTTTAGTAGTGCCGGGATTGTATAAGACCTGGGCGTTGGCTGGGGAAGGGTGGATGGCTCTTCCCCAGCACTATCTGGTCTCCCACCGATCATTTGTAGCCATTCCCAGTTATTCATTTCGGGGGACTTCAGAGGGCTCGGGTCGATGTCTGTACTTGCGGGGCTTGGTCCTTCACTAAGGTGGTGAGGAGTTGGCTTTGTCTTTTGTCTAGGGTCATTGTTTGTGAATTTGATCTCACTCTGATGATATGGGCAATGATCTACATAACAGCGCGAGTAGTGTAGCGTGCTGTGTCGGGGTTCTTCGGGTGCAGTTTTTCGCAGGGTACACTGGTCGCCCCACTCATTTCCTGCAGTCATTGAGCAAGGGCTGTCAGAGGGTACAGGAGCCTCATTAGGGTACTAAGTGTATGAGCAAGGAGGGGAGGTAGGGGAGATATCCCCTTCAGGTTCCATCGTGTTTGATTCTTGCTCGTGGACTGGGTTATCCGAGATGTCGTTTGCTTCCTTGGTATGATCATGGACATAGAGTGGATTCAAGTCTGATCCTCCCTCATATATCTGGGAAAGGGGATCAGCTAAATAGTTCGTACTTCCTGGTGCGGAGACTATCTTCACGTCGTATTTTCCTAAGGCACTTAGCCATCTAACCTGCTTTCTGCTCGGGTTCTTTGCCGTTCGTAGGCGTGTTAAAGGTTGGTGGTCTGTAACTATTGTAAAGCAATTTCTTATTACTACATTGTGGAACCGATTAGGCGCTTCCACTATGCCTAAGGCCTCTTTATTGGTAGTTCCATAATTCATCTGTGCGTTGGTGAACTTCCTGCTGTATAACGCAGCTGGTCAAGCCGCCTCGTATGCAGGTCCCTGTCCCACCCATGCTCCAATTCCTAAATCTGAGGCATCCGCAAACAGCCAAATTGGTTCCTTGCTTCGTATGTCTATTGGTGGCATGACTTTGTGGTCGATGATGCGATTTTTTACCATCTCGAATGCAGTCTGATGGGTGGTCGTCCATACGAATTTCGTATTTCCCCTGAGATCTGTTAGCGGTGCCATCAAGTTAGCATGGTGTGGGAGGAACTAAGCCACATAGTTCACCATTCCTAGGAAGCATTGCAATTCCTTCTTGTTACGAGGTGTTTCCCAGCCTGCAATGCTTGATATTTTCTTGCGAGAGGCATGGATCCCCTCGTTATCCACTATGTGTCCTACTACTTCCAGCTTATCTGCGAATAGTACTGATTTCTTCCTGCTTGCATAGAATTTTGCCTTTCTGAGCCGATCACATACCTGGCGTATGTGTTTCTCGTGTTCTTCTGACGTCTCTGATAATATGAGAATATCACCAATCTATACCCATACAAAATGATGTACAAATTCGCTTAGGAGGTCTTCCATTATCCGTAGAAAGGTTGCAGGTGCATTCATGTCTCCTTGGAGCATTACTTTGCTAACAAATCCTCCAAAGGGGGTTTTAAATGAATTGAGCTTAACAGTGTCTTTGTCCACTTGTGTTTGGAAGTATGCATTACTTAGATCAATCTTACTTCTGAATTTCGCTTGTCCTATTCTGTTAAGGATCTGCAGTTGGTTTGGAATCGAGGGACTATTCATGATCATGTTGTCATTTCGGATTTTCAGGTCTACCAGGGGGCGGATCCTTCCATCAGACTTGGGTTGTACAAACATAGGTGCCGCTCTTGGAACTTCCTGTCGTATGATAACTCAAGCCCGTAATTTCTCGTTTATCTAGTTCATGCGTTTCTCCTTGTAGGCTTCAGGGATCGAGTATGTTGGTTGGTTTCGCAGGTCGGTTGGATCTTTTAGTCGAATGTGGTGGCTAATCTTATCCACAGGGGGTAGCATTTCAGAGACCTTGTCCAGGAATACATCCTTGTATTCTTCCAACAATGTTGTTGTGGTGGTGTCTGACACAGCGGCTCGGAATTCCCCACTTGTTGGTTTGCATAGCACATGCAGTTTGTCATCGGGAAATTCCACTGCTGTATCCCCACACCGGATAAGAGCATTATGCCTTTTCAGGAATGGCATTCCTATGAAGGCATCCTATTTCGTGAGGTTTCCTACCAACATCTCCTGATTTGTCCATTTCTTTTTCCCGATTCCTACCGTCAGACTACACTTTTTATGGCTTGAGGAACAGGAGCCTTTTATGGCTCTATTGCCTGTTGTCGTTTAGGGTAGAGGCTCTGTAGGGATGCCATGGATAGAGCAAAAGGTGGTGCTAACTATGTCGCAGCCGATTCTTCCTGTGTTGAATAGTACCTTTGCTCGGTGTCCTTCTATGTGAATTGTTCTTTCAAGAGCGTCACTGGGCCTGATTGCCAGTGTTGGTTGCGTTCAGAGGCTTTCCATCTCCACCGAGTTAATTGCCACTTCGGCATATTCAGTTGCTTCCATGTGGTTCGTACTTGTTTCTTGCTTAGATGATTTCCCTTTTCTCTTTTTGGCATAGCAGGCCTTTGCATAGGGCCTCTTTTTCCCGCATTCGAAACCGGTGTCTTCATCGCGTCATTTCTGCTTCTTATCTTTCTTGTCTTTCGAATCTTTGCGGTATGGTTTATCCTTTTTTGCACTGTCCCATGATGATGATTCTTTGCTGTTCTTCTGCTGCTGTATGTGGGTTCGGTAAACTCCTGTTTCATACAGGATAGCGTCCCTTTGTTCGGCCCGTTTTCACTGTCTTGTCGAAGCAGTCTCCTTCTTCTTCCATGGGTTCTACCTCCTGGCGCAGTCTGGGGTGCATTGCTTCATACAGCCTTTGTCGCAACGCGTACTGACATACTGTCCCAGTAGGCAATCATCCGCGATACATTACGAGATCCGTCACGAGCAAGGTTATTCTTTCAGTTTTGCTATTTCGTACTTGCTAGACATCCTTGAACCTTTTGCCTAGTTCTTCTGTGTTTCGCGAGGATTGGAATCTCGCTTTCCGGTATTTTATCAGGGTCGTTCCTCGGATTTTTTCCCAACTTTTATAGTGGTTCATTGCTTGGTGGTTTGCTTCCTCTGCTTTTCCAGTACAGAAGCTTCCAAAGTACACTCCGCTTCCTTCCTTGGCTTTTTCCACTCCTTGCCAGGCCAGGTATTGAGAAGTGGTTATTAACCATAGGTCAAATGCTTCAGGTTTTAAATCGTCCTTCTCGCCTGAGAACAAGGGTGGCAGCAGAAGTTTGATTTTAGGTCCTGTTCGCACGGCACATTCACCTTCGCATATATTGTGCTTGGACGCTTCATTACCGGAACTGTCATCTGGTGAGCTTTCTGGAGAGTCGCTGGGGAATTCATCTGGTGGCTACTTTACTACCGTGTGATCTGATGCTTCTTCATCGTTGCCTTCCTTCTTAGGTGTCCTGACAGGTAGGCGGTCTTTCTTTGGTGGTTGCGCCGGTACCTTTCCTTTACTGGGGCTGGGGGGATAAAGCCCAGAAAGGCTGGTTGCTGCCTTTACTAATTCGTCAGGCAATTAACTAAAGGTCTGCTTGGCCAAGTCTCGCGCTAGTTGTCTTTCTGCTACGTCAATTGAGAAGTTGCTCTTAGCCCCTTTCGGTATCTTTGGTTGTCTTTTCTCGGTAAGGCCTTGTAGTCGGACCTGCTTCCCACTTTGAGTCTCCAGTGACTCAATTGTGTCATATTGGCAGAGCCGACCCTTCCTTGGTTCTGCCACTCCCCACCACTAACTTTGTTTTTGGACGCATTGTAGGTTGACCAGACCAGGTCCTGCCAGGTTTCTAACCACTTCCGGAGGTTAACAAAACTGTAACGTGTTCGGGCCATGCCCTAGTCACGTAGCAGTATGATAGGAGCAGATGGCTTCAGGATTAACAAGAAGCGAGCGCTGCTAACCAAAGGAGGCTTCGAACGGGGTGTAATAGTGGATCAAGGAAGTAACTGTTCAACCAAGTATATTAAGAATACTGTCTGTCGAAGTCTGCTGTTTCCACTGCGGGAATCAGTGGTCTTTAAATACAGCATATTACTTATCTCCTGTATGAGTAATATTCCAAAACATTGTGTGTATCAACCGATAGCACACAAAGCAATACATGTATCAAACGATACTGTGAAAGCAAACATAAAACAACCGAGTACCAGTCTCGGTTACAGAAATGTTTGTCACAGGAAGCCCTGCATAATACTGGACTCTGGGCCTCCAGGGGATGCTATTGGGCGAGCTACGCAGCTCTGAAGAAGCTGTAAATTGGAGACATTATGCCTATCATACCTCTCCAGCCCCGCCTTGAGGCCCGGACGTCATGGGCAAACTGTGGTATAGTTATGCGCAGTCTAGCAAAGAGGAATCTTTGCAGATCGGCTTGCAACACCATATATGTCGCTGCCGTCTGGTCGACCACAGGCTGTTCACCGCATCTCCGAGGAGGCATAGGATGGCAGGTGGAGTACCTCCTCCAAGTTGTTCGGAGTAAAACGGACCAAAACAGGCGGGGTTAATAGGTGTTAACCGGGGAGGTCACGAAGGTAGACCCAGCTGGTGCCGTGGCAACTGGGAGAGTTTTACACCTACCAAGCCTGAAAGTGCCCCCAACGCCATAGGCTCTGAACGGGAAGTGCAGAGACACTAAAAGCATGATTCCTACCCTGGGCAAGGTAGATCCGAGGTAGTGGTTATGGGTAGCACCCATTGGATCACTGATGGACTACCGTATCCTGCGGAAGGCACCGCAAGCCCATGACTCGTAAAGAGTAGATAGATAAACTGCTCATGGTAGCTTCAGGAGCCAAGTATAGATCAAGGCATATGGGAAGGGTGTCATACATAGTCCAGTTCATCAGGTGTCATGACTGTTAGCCACTGGCAAGACACTGATATGAAGAACTTTTCACTCCGGTGTGTAAAATGGGAATGCACCACAGAAACGATAACCATATAAGGTCAACACCGACTAGAGTGTGGCGACACCTGCATGCCCCAAGGCGGTGCCAGGAGACATGTCAGACCACCCTTAGCAGAGAGGGGTGTACTCGAATAGTTGGAGTACACTGATGCGGGAGTTTCTGGTATAAGATAATACTACCCTAAAGTCTATGCGAGAACTCTCCTAATCCAACAATCAATCCTCTCGAGACCTTAATTGAGTGAAGCATCAGGCTTAATGATATCAAGTTTTACCGTTTACTTTACTCTTACACTGTGTGACCATTTGGCGATAAGTTTGAAGTTGTTCAGTGCTGTCGCACTCATGGGATCCATCTCCCTAGGGGAGCCCCCGTTACACATGTGCTTGGATGATTTATTTCTCGTTTTTGACAAGATATTGCCGACAGTCAGGTAAACTGGCCTGGCTTTTTTATCTCCTGGGAAGTTCGTAAGAAATGTAACATCTGAAGAACAAATGATCAGTACAAGTGTTGCTGCTTCAGATAAACTATCCTTTTTATATTGTTAGTCCAAATATGCTAGTACTTTGTTGAAGTCTATTTGGACCTCAGAATATCCAATTGTGACCTCCCTGAGTCTCCCACCACCAATGAGCTGTATGCATCTCTGAATACACCCTCCCGGGAGGTATTTCGCTATTCTATTCCTTTACTCGCGCGTTAACCATGTCCTGTGTAAAGTATTTTTGACTAAGAAGGATTTGACACTATCAACAACATTGCAGTTAAAGAATCCCCACGTGGACGAAGGAACCTCCAGCCACGATCCGTCCTCAAGCTCCTGTTGCGTATTAGTTAAATACCTTATACAAATTGATCTACTTACAAGCTCATCGAATGATACCAAGCCCTCTTTCCAACTTTCCATTCCCAAGCCCAATTCTAGCTCATCAACTGCATGAAGGAGATGGTAGACAGACTTAATAGTGCTATTCTCTGGCCTTAAATCCTTCTTGAAAAACCTGTCAATATGCTCTTTAGGTACTTTTGCTTCAATAAACCATTGGGCAAGTTCGAAGTCAGTCTTGTTTTGAAAGGGTTCCCATAGTTCATCTTGGGCCTTTTCGTGCTGCACCAGGTCACAGAGAACTCTCCCTGCAGTGTTGTGATTTGCTGCTGCGGGCGATTCATCCAACTCAATAAAACCTCCTTCACTCACAGAGAGGTCGAGACTCTCAATATCAGAATCTACCTCACTCTGATCTGATTCCAGCTTGTAATTTACCTCCCAAAGGTCAATTGAATTGAATGGTTCATTTGCTTTCAGAAACAGATCTAGGTGTTGCGGTTCATCCTTGATCACTTGTCATACTATCCTTTTAGGCTGTACAAAGGTTGGGTGCTCCATTTCGATATGGTTTCTGTACCATGTACTTGACTTGTATCTTTTTGTACAGTATAGACATTGTGACTCCTGTACTATTTTATAAAACCATCGTACTAGACCCCCTGGTTAGCTTGTTAGACGCGCATAAATAACGAACAAAAATCAATAGTCTCAACCATACCTCTCACTTGCAAATTAGGTAGAGTACACGATATCTTCGAATAACAATATGGTGTCCGTTTGTACTGAAGCTCAGTCCAGATGTGATGTTGTTCAGTAGTATTATCCTCAACTATCCTCTCTGCTCGCACAAGTGCTTCCCTGGTTGTTCACTCCTTTGTGCGCTCAGGACACAACCCAACTATTTAGCACTATTCCTAATTTGTACCCACCTCTGGGCCAGTCCACCATTGTGTCATACAATGTATCATGAAAAATCACACTCTTTCTGCGTCTTATTCTCAGTAGATCCAAGACTTTACATGGTCAAATTGAACCTACAAGATCCATATTTAAAAGTATCTATTTCCTTATATGAGAAATTTCAAATCTCCGGTACAAATAGGTTGGTGCTATCCTTGTCGCATACCATTCATACCTCTCTAGGGCTCCTTGCCAAGTTTGTTTGACTTATACCTTGAATAGTACAGTGAGTTTGTTCAGGGTAAGAATACAAGTTTATATGCTTGTACTTGAGTGGCGCTGTATCTCCGTACACTTTCTTTTGTACATTCCGAACTGGCCTTTAGATCTAGAATGTACGATGAACACTGTACTTCGTTCAAGAGGTTTGCTGCCCGAGTTGAAACTTGGATATTCAACAAACACCTTGAATTTTCAAGCTGCTCGTTTTTTGTCCTAGTTAGCACCCCATTCCTCCCCATGTTCCTTCCTTCTGTTCTCCCTCATCACTAAACCTCTTCACTTTGGTCAGTTCATTCATTCATCAAGGTCATTTCAGACCTTTAAAGGTATATTTTGTACCTCTAATAATTAGGCGGATCATTAACAATCACCGTTAGCATCCCATTACCTTATCCCATCACCCTGTCTTACTCTCGCGGAGTTCTATTACCTTGTGGGTATCACAAAACCTTACAGAGTGGCTCAATTAGATCGTTCCACAGCTCCTTTTAATCTTTGACTTAGCGGTTATAGAATACATCTTAGCTTCTTAACAGTGGAACCTCATCTGGCCTTTTGAAGCCCCAATATGGTAAGTCAGACCTCTCATCAAATTTCTCTTTACAACCGCCAATTCTTTAAGATGTAACCACTCCCTCCACCTCTCTATCCAGTCTCGCAAACACTCTCAATTGGTAAAAGCGACTAATCAACCTATAACAGTGCCAATAAGCTCTTGAGAAGATAGATCAATTACCTCTCCTGCTACCACACTTCTTTTCTTACGTGCATTGCATAAGTGAGTCTCTTGCATGTCCTTGTGGTTCCTTCCTTGTCTTTGGTCATTGTTGATCTAATTGGTTACTAGGATGTTGCGAATTCCCAGTGTGAAATTTAGAACCAAGCTGAATCTGAATGGAGTGGGGGGCACCGTTGCTAGGAGGAGGGACCGTGCTGGGAGAAACGTTGTCTTGCAGCAATGCAAGGAAAAGAAGATTACCTTGTGGAGGCAGTGTGGAAATGCTTTGTGGGAAGAAGTGAGGGTGGCTATGATCTCACATTCTACTCTTAAAGGCTTCCAAGTAAGGTTTAACACCACTCATAACGAACCTTGCCAGCTGTTCCACCGCGCTCTCGAGTCCCTTATTGCTAACGTTCTTAAGCAACCCGCCGAGTCGTGAAAGGTGGCCCGAATGAACTGCGACCATGAACATGAGGAGGCAGTTGTTGCTGGCCCTTTTGGCACTCCAGCAGATGTCGCCATTGTTCATCCCCTGTCCTTGGTCTACAAGGAAAAGCCTATCAAGATTATCTACATTGAGACTACCAAGGCACCCGCCGGAACCGCACACTCGCTGGTCTGGGTAGTTCCCGCAGGTGGAATGCCAAATAGGAATTGGTTGGCAATTCTAAGACATTACACCCTACAAGAGCTTGGTGAAGCTGTTTCTTGACACCTTGAGGATGGGGAATACCCCTTAAAGTTGGTGGGCATCCCTGAAGATATCCAGCTCCGCAACGCCACTACCGACACAACCCACCAGGTTGCACTGATTGATGACCATTAGATTAATGCCTGATATCATCACTCCAATACCCGACCTCTCACCGTGGCTTGCTTCCGGCACCATGCCTGGGGTTCTCCTATGGGTGGCCCTCCCAATGCTTCTCCCGTTCATCCTAATATACCTATTATAAGGCACGGGGACCGTTATTTGGATCTCAGTCAGTTTGATATTGCCAAGTTCTATACAGCACCCGATACCAACTCAGAGTGAGAAGAAGATCTGCTGCACCTGGCAAAGTGCAAAAGGTGCTTTCCTTGGTCCCAAGCTGGATGGGAGAAAAGGATAAGGATCAATGACCAGCATGTGATTAGGTTTCAATTGCACTCTCGTGAGCTGATCTCCTGGGCGTGAGTAAAACAGGGTGCAGATTATATGCCCCTCTAGGCAGATCAAGATAAACAACCTAAGGCTTTGCCTCCTGGTCATCCCTCTCCGGGTTATGAGACTCAGGCTTAGTTTAAGATGTGGGATCTTGGAGACTGGCTTCGTCTTGTGTGTGCTTTTGCGGGAGTGGGTTTCTTTGCTTTTTCTTCTTCTAGGTTTCTCTGCTTTCTTTTCTGGGCTGGGTTTCTTCGCTTTTTTTTCATTGGGTTTCTCTGTTTTTCATCTCGTTTGGGCTTTTTGTCTTCTGGGATGGGTTTATTCATTTTTTCTTTTTTTTTTCTGGGTTTCTCTGCTTTCTTTTCTGGGCTGGGTTTCTTCACTTTGTTTCCCTGGGTTTCTCTGTTTTTCATCCCTTTTGGGCTTTCCTTGTGCTATGATTACACCATTTCTGTCTGTTAGGACTTTGTTTCGCTACACTTACTTCTAGTGATATTTCGCATGTTAACTGTATTCTCTGTTGGTCATATAGACATAGACAGGTATTATAGGCCATTAAAGATACTTACTTTTCAGCAATTATCAGCATTCTTCTCATGGGATACTCCTGAACGGAATTTCTCTCAAGTGGTTATGGCGGTATTATTAATTGGGTATTGGGTTCTAGCAATATGGGTAGAGAGCCCTGCCCTCGAATAGCACATAACAAATTACTGCTTGGTCCTATCGTGCCCTGAGAGTGTCTCTTTGGAGACATTGAAAGACAAAAGGGCTTAGCATCTCTGAGTGCGGGATCTTGATGTACACAGATTATGAAGGTAAACCAAAACGTGACTAGCTCTCCAGTGTAAAATGGAATAGGTTTATTCATGACAAATGGGATGCCTGAGGTCTATATCTTGTATGGTTTCCCTAGAACTTTGCACATTCGATTCTATCGTTCTCCTTCGTCCTTTCCAAATCAAAACCCTCCCCAATGAGTGGGAACACGAACAGAGGTGTGTTTGGCCTCCTGGGGATATATTAACTACTAAACACTAAATACAAGATCACATGCAGTAACATCAATAGTCCCCCGGGCTTCAGCATCCTCTCCAAGGTCTTCAACTGTGACGATTAATATTGATGCTCTACCAAGGAGAGCTCAGGTTCCAGCAGGTTCATTTGTTGAAGACAATATCACAGATATTGATGAGGATAGTGATGACGCACCACAACGTCACCACAGACTCTCCATGCATCCTGCTGAAGTTCTTTTAGAACAACCAAGAAGGGTCAGGAGCAGGCTGAGATTTGTAAGCTATAATTTATGATTTTAGGTACAATCTGGTGATAATAAAGCTTACTGAGGAGTCACCATTGCCGGCTCTTGATAGACTTACTCCTACATTCTTGTCCCAGAGCCAGGATACACAAAGGCATTCTGGCAATTTGAGAGTTAACTTGTCAAACTTTCCTCTCACAGTTCTGGCCAAAGGAACTATACTACCACTTAGTTCTGGACATCAACCGGCCTCGGAGGATTATGCTACATCTGATATTGTCGACCTGGTAACCACACTTTCTGATCATTTGAACTTTATGTGAGGAGAGGAAAGGGTAGTTTTCAAAAACGTGGTAAATATGGTACGGTATCATACCTGGTTCGTGAATCCATTTGTCAAGCCTTGTCAAAACGATTCGCTGCTGGAGCGTTACTGGATGAAAGTAGCTATCAAGCTCGGATGGGCCAGTCTGGGCATGCAGAAGCATGCTATGATGTTTGTAAGTACAATCCCACCATCTAACATTCTAAGAGAGCCTCTCCGATGACAATAGAATTACATAGTTGAAAGCAAGGCAGTCTAGTGCTAGGTCACATCTTGTTTCAAAAACCAGGAACCTAGTATAGGACTACTAAGCCCTTCAGCATAAATCACTGATGGATATTTGAGCAAAGGTGGGCTGTTTGCTGAAGAATGATCACTTCACCTGCCATCCAAGTAGGCAAGAGGTGAGTTCAAACTAACTATTCCCTGTATGGGATGAGGAAAGGCTAATGAATGTAGGAATGTGACTTCCAGTGCGCTGCACTAGAAATAGCAAAACTACGGTACCACAAGTGGTTCCGCAATAGAAAAATGCGAGGTAGAAAGGACAAATCATTGCTGGGTCGTATCAATGACTTCATGATATGTCTTACAATGCCTTGTATCTATCATGTATTGAAAGCATGGGCCATAGGAACCTTTATTCAACATGCTGATTTCTTGGTCTTAACTGCCCTGCGTAAGTTCAGGTTCTTTGTGAGTGAGAATGGGACGCTGTAAAGCTCTTGGTGCTTTATTGATACTTAGGTCAGATGTTTACTTGCGCCAACAAGCAACTTGGCAGCACTTATCTCCTCAGGTTCAAAAGAAACTCACTGAAGACACGAAGAAACGGATAAGGTGTCTGGTATCGAACATGGGGTTACTCAGTATCATGAATCTCGTACCCCTCTCAGGGACCTGGAGGCCGATGGCTATCTTGAATTAGAGGTTTCTGGTGATGCAGGAACTGAGAGTGAGGACAATTCGGACCCGGAGGGTGGGGCCGAGGTTAATGGACTAGTGAAAGGTCCAGATCAGGATGATTGAGAATGCCGCGAGAGTACGATAGTTGTAACTACTTAATCACTATCGTTAGAATAAATTATTATATAAATAGTAGCGGTATAAAGATAGCAAATTCCACGAAGAATGAAATGGGATATGCAAGGTACCATAGGCCATATGTAGAAAGCAATCTGAGAAACCTGAGCATAAGGAACAAGCAAGACATCATGATGGTCAGTGAATCTCGTGACGGAGAGGGATATTCTTGACTGATTAGCGGGGCAAATGCGACTGTGAGAAAAAGATCATACTAGCAAATCACGAGGAACAACGGGAGCTGCACGACACCCAATTGAACAAGCATTTCAAGAACTCAGAGGCTACCGAAACCATACAACAGGAGGTTACCATGGAGAGGCAATAGGTAGGAAAAGAGGTATCAGGAGTAACAAAGTTTATGTATAAGATGTCACAATGGAGACGTGAAAGGTAGAATATTAGATGTTGATCAAAGAGATTAGCAGATCAAAAGAGAGTTCAAGGAGAAGTGAAAGGCATTTGGCAAGAGAAACCGAAGGAGATGTGGCGCATCCCAATTTAAACAGGCAAGGTGACAGATCTGTTGCGATTGCAAGGCAGAAGAGATGAGCAAGGAGGATTAAGAATTGAGGACAAGGAATAACATGAGGTGACGCGCAAAAGACGTTGAAGGGCTTGAATGATTCATGAATAGGAGGAAAGGGCGCAGGACACGGGGGGGATTAAAGGTGAAACCAGATATTTCAGGGAGGGCAGATTAATACCTAAGTGGCCTGAGAACAGCGCGTTCGGACAGTACAACGTCTTGGGCAGTTGAATGAAATCGGACAAAGAGCGGGGATGTGCACCAAGACTAAATTACTCAAGAATTAGGCACAAGGAAGAGAGACATAAATAAGGTCTACAACAAAGGGAGTTTTATATTTTAACTCCATATACCTTATATACCTCATGAGGTATAGGGAGTAAATATGTTTTTTGGCTGATGGGATATTGGTATTCTATTCCAAGAACCTCATTGGAACAATCAATCGAGAAACTAGAAGGATTAAAGTTACCCTATAAGTGAGAGCTTGTACCTGTAGCCTTCTTTAATCAACTCTCTTCTCCTTTTGTTGGTTATCTCAACAGTCCTATAGAGTACTTCTCGCATATTTCAAAAATTATGGGTTCCTACCGCTTGAACAGTGTTATGTTCACTGGTGACAATGAAATTGGTATCAAGAACTTTCTTTGCTGGATGCAATCTTGGTTTGTAACAAGAGGAGAGGAGTTTAGTGGCAGGACAGCAGCATCAAAACAAATGAGAGTAGCCGCAATCCATGTTGCCTGTCCTATCCATTCTCTGGCAGGAAGATTTCTGAAAGGACTACCTGATAAAGTTATATGGTATGAAGATGAATTGACTAAGGCATTGATCGCACGATTTCACGATAGTGTGATGGATGGGTAAGGACAAGATAATCTTCTCTTGACTATGAGCAATATAAAGCAAGAGGATCATGATGTGTTTGCTTACTCTTGAAAAGTTCTTAAGTTACTGTAAAGAAAACCGATGGGATTAGAACAGTACAAGATTCTAGTTCAGTACTCTATCAATGGGTTGACAAGTAAGTGTTTGCGGGACATGGTAATTGTCAGCTTTCTTTGAAAAAATTTGCAAGAAACTCCTGAGCAGGTGGTACAGTCATGTCCGGAAAGTCTTCGTACCCCTCCATATCAACAGATACCACCTAATACCCCACCCTACAACATTTTTCAATAAATCTAAAAGTATGTAAATAAAATAATAAAATTTATATTTATATTATTGACTAGCATGAGTAGAAATATCTGTAATAATAAAGCTAAGATATTATTGGTTTGTACTACCTTATACCAGAGCTGGAATCAGTGAAATTTATTAAGAGACTTCAACAAAAAACTTTAGACTTCTCAACTGTAACTCAAATCTTGATAAGCAAGAATTTAGGAACAAAGGTATAAGTCATAGTACTCAAGATATAGGAGATTATTTTGTGCTAAACTACATATTGTATAAATAGCAAGGTTGTTATTAATATATAAGTTTAATTACATCAATTGAAATAACATAAAAGAAGAATTAAATCTAAAAGTCTTCTTATTTAGAATTCTAAAATTACTTTTATAGTAAATAATACCTTCTAGAGATTGTACAGAAGTTATTTGGAGGTTATTTTGTAACGTTTTCGGGCCAGGCCCTAGTCACGTAGTGGTACGATAGGAGCAGATGGCTTCGTGATCAACACGAAGCGAGCGCTGCCGGCTAAAGGAGGCTTCGAACGGGGTGTAATAGGAGATCAAAGAAGTAACCCTTCAACCAAGTATAGTTAAGAATACTGTCTGTCGAAGTCTGCTGTTTCCATCGCGGGAATCAGCGGTTTTTAAATACAGCATATCGCTTATCTCCAGTATGAGCGATATTGTAAAACATTGTGTGTATCAACCGATAGCACACGAAACAATACAAGTATCAAA
>PYWC01000083.1:760960-806827 GCA_003182015.1 Tuber magnatum | reverse complement strand
ATTTTGACTACTGGTAGAGGAGAACACTCCCAATTTCTATAAGACTTCTGCACCACATACTTATATATCTTTAAAAGTTATGGCTTATTCTCTATTATTAATTAATACATGTTCTTCTATAAAGATAGAGAAACTACATACCTGATATTTTCACTAAAATACCTATGTGGAGAAATCTCAACTCATTAATTCAATTTTGATGGACACTTTATTTATGTATTATATCCTGATTCACGATTGCCCAAATATCACACACATTTAATAGTGAATTACTTTCAGAGTAGGTTATAAAGATAACAAATATTCTACAAGGTCTGTTTTGAATAACTACATTTTGGTCAGTATTTAAACACAATAGTCTGTAAACAGTATTTGATGACAAAACTTTACCATAATTTTTTAAGATAGTCTTTACAGCTTATATTTCACTATGGCTTTGAATTAATTCTATTGATTTATTTATTTTTGGTCATTGTATTCATTGATGTTCACTTGGTTGTATTGGTTAGGGGTGCAAAGACTTTCTGGACATGACTGTACATGGTATGATGTGGTTGGCAAAATAGATGAAAATCAAAGAATACAAGCAGCACAAAGACTGTGGTAATGCAAGTGATTCAAAATGTGAGGATGACTCTAGTAGTCAGGATAGCTCTGATTGCGAGTCCGATTCTGATGATGATTATGCAGGTTACTATAGTCATTCAAAGGAATCAAAGAAGCTTGATAGAAAGAGAAAGCATAAGGTGCAAAAGAAGAACAAGAAGGGAAAGCAAGGTGATGAGGAAGAGGAGTCAATGGGCAGGCAGATAAAGAGGTTGCAGGAGATGATGAAGGATGTTATCAAATTTCAGAAGGAGAGTACATCTGCAAATAACAACTCTGGTATTGTTGTTTCTCAGAGAAACCAAGATGTTATTCCCTTGGGCAGTTATACTGTGGCAGAAAATGATAGCCGACCTCCTCAGCTGAATCCCAATACCTATTGACAAATGAATAATAACTATCCTGCTCGACAGCCTAAGTTCCTAAATCACAAAAACCCATCTCAGTCTTTTAATAATCAAGAGTGACTCAACGGAAGAGGACGCCCTTCTTACTATAGTGGAGGACTTCCAGGCCCTGAATACTATCAACCCAGGAATACGTAATGGATTCCCTCAAATGAGCCTTTTCGGTCGATACACGCTAGACATTCAATGCAATATACTGGTCCTCTGCCTACCCACCCTTGGCCACAGCCTACTTCCTATCTAAGAAGGATGGGTACTCAGCCTTTTGTTGGTCCTAATAGTATCATGTACTACCCTACTCATCTACTAGTCTGTTACCACTGTCATGAAGAAGACCACTAGCATCCCTACTGTCCAAGACTATATGAATCAAATCCAGTCCCACAGAGTACAAACTCAGGACTGGAATGCCAGGAACTATCAGCAAGGTAGGAAGATCATGGAAAGGAATGGTTGAACCTTGTTACTGCCATTGAGATCGGAAAAAGATCTTCGGCTGTGGACAGAAGAAAGGTTCCACAGATAGTGACACCAAAACTGGAGTGATATGAGGACTTGATGAGGTTTGTCCATAAACTCGGTGAAGATGAAGTTGAAGATGAAGATAATAGTGGAAGAATGAAGGGGCACCTGTGATGGCTGGAGAATGAACTCGTCGCTTTAGTGAATTACCACCTGAGCTTGATGCAGAGGATGGACCTGCATCCCAGAGACAAAGAACAACACTGGGTGAAGAGAGCAATGATAATATTGAAGGGGTTGCAAGCATTGAACAGAAGCTGAAGTCTGTTCAAGCAAAAGCTGTAGGCAAACCTATACGTATGATGGCAGGCTGGGAAAGGTTTGACTTTGTCGCTGCCTTTCATGCTGCACCTGTTATTGGATTGAATTGGGGATCCTTCTTTGATCTTGCTCCCTCAGTCAAGAAGGATATTTGTTACCTCCACGTCCAAGAGCGTGTTAAGGGTCTGCAACTTGCAAAAGGTAAAGGCAAAGGAAAAAGAGTCTCAATAGATAGAGAAATACAGAAATACAGAAATACAGGAGGGGCCAGGAGAAGAGGAGGTGTTGGTAGTCGCTACAGATCGGTACCTGGGTGATGTTGTGAACTTCTATACTAAGGGAACTATCCAGACTCAGAAAGGCTCTTACTACGTATCCAGAATTTTGGTTGATGCAGGTTCAGTTGTCAATCTTATACCAATTCATATCCTTCACTCTATAGATATCAAGCTACAGGAATTTGGAGAAATTGCTATTCAAATAGCAACAAATGCACTTGCCAAAATCTCAAACTGTGCAGATATCCGGGTTGTTATTACAAGCATCACATGTGATCTGCGTGTTTATACCATAACCGGTACGGGTACTAGGTCATGTTTTATGTTTTGTTTTACAGTATTGTTTGATACTTGTTATGTTTCAAAGGTATCGCTTAATACTTTGAATGTTTTATGTTTTATTTGATAGTATCATTTGATACTTGTTATATTCCAAAGGAATGGCTTGATACTTTGAATATTTTGTGTTTTGTTTGATAGTATCGTTTGATACTTATTATGTTCCAAAGGTATTGCTTGATACTTTGAATGTTTTATGTTTTGTTTGATAGTATCATTTGATACTTGTTGTGTTTCAAAGGTATTGCTTGATACTTTGAATGTTTTATGTTTTGTTTGATAGTATCATTTGATGCTTGTTATGTTTCCAAAGTATCGCTTGATACTTTGAATGTTTTATGTTTTATTTGACAGTATTGTTTGGTACTCGCTATATTTCAAAGATATCATTAGATACTTTGAAAGGGTTTATGGTATTGCTCATGCTAGAGATGAGTGAGAAATTGTATTTAAACACCGCTGATTTTACAATAGAAACAGCAGACTTCAACTAATAGTATCTTTAATATACCTAGTTAAACGGTTACTTCTTGATCTCCTATTACATCCCTTCGAAGCCTTCTTTAGTCTACACAGGTCTCACCCCTTACCTTGCAAGCAGGCCACCTGTTACTATCGTACCCAAAGCGTGCTTAGCACCCTAGGTGTGAACACATTACACATACTCTTTCAGAGGAATACAAACCTACCTATCTGATACTGTTGAGTAGACACTGGCTTCAGGCACTTAGAGCCAAAAGAGACTATGCTAATAGCAGGTAGTACATTATGAGTAGTCAGGGGACAAGACTTATGATTTCTAGTGATAAGAGTTACAAACAGGCCAAGAAATCAGAGAAGTAAGAGGATCAGCACCCACAAGTCCCAATCGTCTTGCAAGACACAAATGCAAGACAAATGGAACTGGCTACCAAGGCTGAGGAGGAGTTAGAGTACAAGAAGTCAGATGAAGAAAGAGTTTTTGAAGAGTTGTTTGAGTTGATCAAGAAAGAAGCAACTAAGAAAATAAAAGAAGAGAAGGAAGAAGAAGAAGTGGAGAGTCAGAGTAGTTCTGAGGATTCAGAAACTAGTTACACTAGTTAATATTTCAAGCTGGTTGGCTGGTGATAGAGAGGAGACCATAAAGGTAGAAGTGTCAAGTGTCTGTGTCTTGAAAGGCTTAACTGATTCTTTGTCTGTTGAAAAGAAGATTGAAGAAGTATTATAAGAGAAGTCATGTATTAGGGAAGAGCCAGGATTTGATGTTTTGTTGATTGATGAGAAGCAGTTGTCTGAGAAGGAGGATGTTGATTTCTCTAGAAAAAGAGATAGTTGGAAGGAAAGTGGAAGGAATTCACAGGTGGTGAATAGAAAAGAGCTAGTCAAAGTACATGAGGAGAAGAAGAGGGCAGGTTTGGTGGATAGCATAGAGTTAGTGGTGGATGATATAGAAGGGCCTGGTATGCCTAAGGGATATGACAAGAGAGAAGAGAAAGATTTTACAGGAGGGCTATTTGCAAGTGACGAAGTAAAGGCAGCAGAAATAGATGCTTATAGATGAATTGCGGAGTTCCCAACAAGTCGACAACCCTCTCAGTACCAATGGCAATTGGCAGCTACTTCAGAAATGGAGATTCATATATAGCTTGTATCTTCAAATATTGCATTGGGCAAGATACTAAAGAAAAAAGAAAATGAACAGGCAGAGAAACTACTATTTACCTAGAAGGATGTATTTGCTAGCGAGATCTCAGAAACACCAGTAACAGACCTGATAGAATATCAGATTCCAGTCTATCATGGATCACGAGCAATCCAAACAAGAGCCAAGATATATACTAGGAAGGAAGGAGATTTGCTTGATAAAAATATACCAAAGCTAGAGAAGGTAGAAGTCATTATACGATCTGAATCGCCATAGTCACATCGGACAAAGATTGTTGAAAAGAAAGGTTCTGGTCTACGAATGGTCTATGTGTTTTGTCCAGTCAAACAGGCAACAATTCTATCAAGCTATCCTATTAAGAGGATCGAACCTGTATTGAATAACCTGATGAGATCGACTTTCACTACCTACTTCCAAGCAGATGTAGCAAATAGGTATTGGGCTGTTATGATGTATCCCCCTCATGCCTATCGGACAGCATTTTCAATACATGATGGCCAATGACAATATTTACAAATGGGGCAAGAACTAGCAGGAGCACCTCAAATGTATACAAGACTGAAAGATATATTCAGCCGATCTATTCCAGAATCAGATCTGGAGCCATGTTTGAATAAGTGTTTCCCTGGTGCCTTTGAATACTTTGTGGATAATGATTTTGGTGGGTTTCCCAGCTTCGCTACATAGCTTAACTCCCTTCATAATCATTACTTTCCACAATTAGTCTGAGCATGGCTTACACTTAAGGGTAGCAAAAGTGGATTCTTTTTGGAAAAGATTAGTCTCTTAGGTTTTGAAGTGGTTTGCATACCTCTATGGATAAAGTTAGTGCCATATGAGATTTTCCTCATTCTACAAATGTAGCTGAAGTGGAGAAGTTTATTTACATGACAATTTACTTATGCCAGTTCATACCAGGAAGAGTTGAGCATGCATGGATCTAGAAGGACGCTATTGTCTATTGTTCCCTTCAATCAGCAGAGAAGAGTCCACTTAAGCAGACTGGGTGGAAGGCAAAAGTTACCAAGGTTGCCTGTGGGTTTGAGTGGAGAGCAAAGCAACAAGCATCCTTTCAAGCAATCAAGAAAGCAATTATTGAGAATCCAGTATTTGGAGGTGATAAAGATAAACAATATCACTTGATGACAGATGTATTAGTTCATGCACTAGGTGGTGTGCTATTTCAGCTCCTAAACCTTCTTGCAGGTACCACATTATCTCCATCTACAAGGTAAGAGATGCAGACTATTATGTTCATCTCCAAGAGATTCATGTCAGCAGAGACACGTTACTCCACGACAGAGCTGGAGGCACTTGCAATTCTTCAATACTTACAGGAGGTACAGGAGTTGATTCAGGGTTTATCCTTTCCTACAAAAGTCTAAACAGATCATTAGACTTTATTGCATTTAGTACAAAAAGATGATGCACATGGGAGGATTGTATGATGACAGGTGTGGTGGTCTGAGTATGATGTAGAGTATATACATATTCTAGGAAAAGAGAATGCATTGGCAGATGGATTGAGTCAAATAAGGCATATGAGTAAAGAGGAAGAGATAGACAAGGGATTAGTTGAGAAAAAGGATATGTTGAAAGTAGAGGAAGAGAATATTGAGAACAAGTGGAGAGAGTGGTTGAAAGATGAGTGGTATAAAGAAGGAATGTACTGGAAGTTGTTCGGAAGCTTTGAGGACATTCAAGATGGGGAAGTAAAGCCAAGAGGACTTTATCGGAGACACTTGGTATGCCAGAAATCCAAGTCTTATTACCTATTTTCGAGTAGGCGGCATAACGATATCCTGAGTGAGAGAGTCAGACAAACATGATAGAAACAAAAAGTCTAGGCACCAACCAATCCAATATACCTGTGTATAGCTATTTGATCTATATTGAATAGAATAGAAAAGAGGCATTCTGTATACATCCTGGTGAGGTTGCAAACATTCTTTATAAGTACCATGATTGTCTTAGTCACTTTGCAGCAGGGATCTTAGTGCGAACATTGATTGGATAATACTATTGGCCTACAAGAGCAAAAGATGTCTATTATTATTGCTCAACTTGTGAAAGTTGCCAGATGATTGGTCCATTGAAGCCTTCTGTTAGTCAAATACTAATTGTCCACCTTTTGCCATTGGATATGATGGCTTTTGATTTTGTTGGCCACTTTCCAGATACTCTCAGAGGAAATAAGTATATTGTTATCGGCATTGATTATTTTCCACACTTCATGTTTGGCAAAGCAGTCCCAGACAGTCAGGGCAGGTCTGCTATTTCACTTTTGCTGCAGATTGTCAAGTATTTTGTATGGCCAAGAGCAGTCTATACTAATAATGGTGGTCACATTGTCTCCGATGAGTTTGCAAAGTTGTTAAAGCCTTCATCTATTCTACACCTGCCAGCACCAAAGTCACATCCATAGTCTGTTAGATTAGCTGAACATTATGTAAAACTCCTAGTTGATAGACTGAAGGTAAGAACCATAGCCAAAAAAGTATCCTAGTCAAACTAGGATATTCATGTTAATTTAGTCGTTTATGCAATCAATACACAAATACTCAGAATTTATAGTTTTAGCTCTGCTGAACTACTGTTGGGTTACAATCCAAGCAGAGGTAGTGGAGACACCAATTCAGATACAGAGCAAGCCATAGCGACTTTAATAGTAGTGATTGATGCTGGAGAGAGCCCCTGGAATGCAGCAATAGATCTTACTAAACAGTAAGAGGAATGACTTATCCAATGAAGTCATATTCGTCAAGAGGGAGCATTAAAGATAGTCAATCAAGCAGGCAAGCAGAAGGCAAGCCAAAAACCATTATGCTATGCAACGCCAAAGAAGGGAGACTTAGTTTTGCTATGAAGATTTCTCTTGGATCAGTGCCAGGAAAGCAAGCTAGAACCCAGTTGGGAAGGGCCGTATATCCTCTCTGATCTTGCGTGGCATGGGAAGACTGGCAGGCTTCTTGATCTCAATACAAGACAATCAGTTCGTGTAAAGAAAGGCACTTTGAAGGATCGTGTGCACTGGAATGATCTTAAGGTTTATTTTCCACAAAGAAAGCAAGAAGGAACCCGAGTTGAGCTGGTAGATATTCTCGACTATGAGAAGCAGCAGAAGCAGACAGCAGATATGATACAATGAGTGGGGGATTATTTGGTCACAATGGATTTTGAGAAGATTGGAAGAATATGTGGCAGGCACATGAAGTGGATGAAAGAAGCTCATAGAATTGGGTAACATATGTATAGGTGGAATCGTGTCTTGTTACTTACTAGTTTAGTTGCAGGCATAAATAGAGAAGGTGTACAGGGGGTAATAGATGGGAAACTAGTGGTGATAGATTGTG
This sequence comes from Tuber magnatum, assembly GCA_003182015.1. Lineage (NCBI taxonomy): Eukaryota > Fungi > Ascomycota > Pezizomycetes > Pezizales > Tuberaceae > Tuber > Tuber magnatum. Next base: position 799,416 of record PYWC01000083.1, on the reverse strand, counting down.
TGTTTGTTTGACCTTTGGGGTCGAAGGTGAAGGGAGAGGGGGATCCTCATAGAGTGGAGATTTGTTTGCTGGTCTGTGGCAACATATCTTAAGGTTTAGTCCTGTAAAAGTTTTCTGATAGGCATGGAGTCTTGGCATGGGAAAATTCCTATATATAAGGGCCTTGCTGTTTCTTCTAAATAGAGAGGAGCAGTGAAGACACAAACAACCAGAGAGGTTGGCCGGTTACATAACATTCCTTGTCTTACTCAATTGGACAAGCTTTTATACCTCTTCAATTCTTCTTCTTTTCCTACAGTGAGCCCTATATTTGATAGGTCTTTTACCATCAGATAGATTGTCAATTCTCTCTGTACAATCAAGGCTGGATTCCAGTGCTTTCCAACCACTGTTCATTGTCCGGTTATACCACATTTAGGCAAGTCAATTCCACATCAAGTTAGAGCAGACTAGTAATGCAATCATTTAGTGCAGAACACCCCGGGAGTTACAGCGTGGTCAAGACACCATCCGAAATAGGGAAGTCGTAAGGGAACTCCCACACCGGTAGTCTGTCCAGAGTGTTGGTGGGACGCAGATAGGCTACAGCGATAACCATTGCAGTGATTTTGGGGGTTTTCGTTGAATTTGGGCCAGCCGAAAAATCGATGGATGCCGCTCGTGAGGCTGAAATTACTATCCAATCATTTCCCATCTAGAACTCACCAACCATCGATCGCATCGCGTCCATTCTAGCCTACCGTGCGCAAACTCCGGCGTGTAGATTCAACTCTCCAAGCTACCCTGCAAACGACCTGAACAAGAGTAACGAGTGAACAACGTTGTTATCAACTGCCAGAAGCTCATCCGTGCTGGGCTTTCGCAAGTTTTTTTTTTTATATTTCTCTCGGACCCAATTTCCCACAACCCATCTTCCTTCTTTTAGCTACAAACCTTACCTCTCTCAGTTGGAGCACTGATATGAGCACCTACTTTGCTCTGAGTACAAACGGATTGCTTGTGCTGTACACGAATGGATTGCGCAGTCGTGCTTGGAGATACGATAGTGGAATACGCAACCTGTGATTGTGTGGTACGGTAGCGATAGTGTCTGGGAGGGGATGAGAACTTTCTCTGCGGGTTTTCCCCGGTCGCGAGGTTGGATCCCGTAAAAGCCCTTGGGCTACCATGACCCTGAGGGAAAAAAATGGGAAATTCAAAGGGCTGACAAATTGACGACCTTTGAGAATACGGTGATAAATGCAGAATCACGTCTCGGAGAGAGGGAGATCTTTTCCCCAATGAAAGTTGGCCTCCTACACCCCGCCATTGGGTATAATTCGCCGCGCCGGCAAGCCATCAAGGACCAAGTCCAAGTGCGGTACAGTACAGTACCGGTATATCAGACCAAGAGTACTGTACAAGCAAGACGTATCAATAAACGACAATCTGGACAAAATGTTAGGCTTGGAAAAAGTGGCTCAGGAGTGCAAGCTAAGTTGTATCAAGCAGAGCGGGCGGTGAAATCGTTTCGTTCGCAGGTAGGGTTCTCTCAGCTCCTGCGTGCTGCCTCCACCCCTCCTTGTTCGTCGCTGAGAATCGACGGCCGGTGCCTATCGGACATGCGGCTGGGTGGGATGGTGTTATATATGGTTTTGTGATGTGCCGTGAGCAGGCAGAGGGTAGTAATTTGGTTGCTTTCACATCCTATGTTGACAGGGCACAGGGTGTAGGTTTTTGGTATTGCTGATATATCCGTTACCAGGGGATCAGGTATGGAGGATTTGCTTTGTCACGATGGCCGCTTCTTCAGAGTTCGTGGAAGTTCATTGGGTTTCCGGAGCTGTTAGCTGTGTTGAGATATATATTTCCTCGTCTGTCCTTAGCTAGTATTTCCCTCGATCGCCGAGTTCACCATCCTTCCACGCCCTGCTCCGCTTTGAGCTTATTGTGATCGCGCTTTCACTATCGTACTTCCTCCTTTAATGCATTCTTTAAGCTTCATCAAAGAGGATCAAGGGAGCATCACAAAGTGACGTTTTTCGCTCTGCTCGAGGACCCCCTCTTCCGACTTGTTCGAGAATAGAAGCTCCTTCCGATCTGACCGATCAGTGCCCGACTTTTCGCCTTACCTCGGATCCACCCAAACCCTTCACTTCGATTTGGGCATGAGATCGACATCATGGAGCGCACCGCCAACACTGATGCTCATCTGGAGGGGCAATCCATGATTCAAGCGCCAAATGGAATGTAGCCCAAGGGTATGTTATGCAGGCTCAGTATCTCAGGACACCTGATACCGGTAGTATTTACTAAAGTTGAACCACTGTATCCCTATACAGACGAAACATGAGATTGTCTTATCAGAAACTAGAATAACTAACCACTTTAAGAACTGCAAGGGGCTCAACCTCCACTGTCAACCGGTAAAACTATCCCAACCTTGGGGCGAGCTGCTAGAGCGGCCGGGCCCCCGCCTCGTCTTCTTTTGCGCTGACGTGCCGAAGAATATCTTGTGTCGGGTGATAGGAGGGGCTCTGTTCGGTCCTGGGGATGGTACTGCGCCTCCGGGACCCCAGCGCAGTGGGTGTCTGCGGGGGTTGTGTCGGCCAACCGTATCGTAGCGATTTTTAACACTATAGCCCGGAAATAAAGTATAAATCTCCCGGGAAAACCCAGCACATGGAAGATCATGACATAAGAGCTGGCCTCGCGGCCACAGACTGTTATGCTACCGCGGTATATCTATGGTACATTTTGTGATGCCGGAATATTCATTCGTCGGTCTTCACATTGTCTCCCGGTTCGTCTGGTTGCTTGAGCCCCGGATTTTCCGTGTTGTAATTGCTGAACACACGTGGGCGAGTACACGATGGGGCGTTGAGCACACCTAAACTGTTAAGCACTGGAGTATACCGACGCTGAAAACCTTTCCTCTTTCTTCCTCTTTCTTATCCTTCCGGATTTTGCTCTTATTGGCACACCGTTCCCATCATGTCCAACCCTACTCTCGGGGATCGCACTTGTCGCGTTCAACTGCTCTGCGTTCTTCTGTTCACTTCGCTCCGGGAAACCATCGTTCCGATCATTACCTCTCCTCCCAACATTTTCAACAATAATGGCTAAGCTTGCTTGACAGCAAACCGATTTCACTTAATCAGTGATAGCACACTAGTACCCCCAACCGTGGCGGCAATTAAAAACTAGCACCTGGGCGATCTGCACACCTGCTATGATATAGAACCATACTCCTGCACTGGGTGAGTTACGTCGTTGGGTGTTTAGTGAAGCAATTTTAGGATTCATGTGCGATGCTAAACCTACAAACCGTGGGCGGGAATGGCGGGGCGAAAAATACGCATTACAAGCAGTCTGTGCTGTGCTTTTGATATAGTCACCGCCGCAGGGGCAAATAATGAGACTTGAGAAGTTGTGGTTGTAGGGTGTAACCTATAGCTGAGCACTGTACAGTACGGTACGGTGCCGGTAGACAGAGTCCCGCACTTGCGAGGACCAGCAGGACTTCACAGATTCCTGAAAAGGAATGAATAGCTTGCATTTCACCCTCGCGGGTCGAAATGCTGAATGATGAGCGGGGAGGGAGAAAGCGATCAAGGCACAGTGTGTTGGTATACCAGATAGCTCGCGCATAACCCGAGTTTTACGCTAGAAGAGTTCATGACTCCTCCAATTCTGGACGGAAATATCCCGAGAATGCGGGGGAGACCAAGGACCCGCCTATTCCCCTTCACGGTGATGACAGCTGGTATTCCATCTATTTGACTGTTCCACTTATTTCTTTCATTTCCTGTTCCCCCCCCCNCCACTCCAACGGGATCCGAGGAAGTTGTTTAAACCCGCTTCTGGTAACGGCCGCCATTATGAGGCACTCGCTTTTGAATTGCAGGGGGGGTTGTTAAAGCCCCCGCAAACGTATTAAAGTATTTGGAATTAGTCCCTTGTCACGCATCGCAGGAAGAGGCGATTTCAAATAGGTCCTTCCATCAATTCTTTGTCTGTGGAAGATATGAGAGACAAGTGGGTGAGATGGTGGGGCTTCTGCCAGGGGATTGCATCATATTGTCGAAATGCCATCATCCTTGCTATCGTGCATTGTGAAAGGTGGGTTACTGAAGGACAGAGGGGAAGCTATGGTACATTTTTATGATGCTGTGTTCTGAAAGATAATGAGGTGCGGGGAAGAGGAGAAAACAAAGAAAATTAGTTATGTAATAAAGGAGATAGAAGGTAAGGTGCTGTAGAGTGTAGAATAGATGAGAGACAAAAGAAAAACACGATTGACGACAGAAAGGAGGAATAGGAGAAAGTATATATTAGGTACCGTAGACCACCGCAGGACTCCCAGCATGAACTCGCATTTATATATGTAACCCAACTTGTGCCCGTGAAACCTTTGTCCGCACCCGCTCTACAAGAATAATCTAACATCTAAGGAACGATAGAAACGAGATGGTGGAGGAGGGACTGATGATAGCAAGAAAGTAGAGGGGAAAAATTGGAGAGGAGATAATTATGGTGAAACAAACTTTTTTTCAGAGGAGAGATCGGGTGTCAGGTAGAAGCGGCTATAGCGGCGAAGGGCAAACCAACGGAACAGGTCCCGAAGCAAGCCAGATGGTGCAGATGAGAGGTGCTCTATGACTTCGTCCGTATCTAATATGTTTAAGTGTGAATGTTAACGTCGCAACTCCTTTATGTCCGCGGGGGGCAGTCAATCCAAGAGCTGGTTGGTCGCTAGGGCCTAGCGTGTTGGGTTCGTGACCGTCTTGTTCTGATAGAAACTTTGCTGCTCCATGCCGCCCACCAGAGCGGCGTTCGACCATATTAGGTGTCTGCGATGTTGCATTGACATCCAGCTCAGCCCTCGCAGCCCACAAGAGTAGTGCTAGGCCATGTTCGGCGCCTATGCTGTTTGGTTTGATATCGTTTCGTTCCCCCATCAACTTTACTATCTTCGTGCCCACTTACTGCAGCCCGTGAGAGTGCTAATCGACTATATTTGGCGACCGCAGTGTTGGGACTGACATCGTCTTGTTTCAATAGTAACTTTACCTCCCGCTCATGCCGCCACCCCTCGCTGCCCGCCCGAGTGGTGTTTGAGCATATCCGATGTCTGCAGTGTTGGGATTGACATCCGGTCGCTCTAATAGCAACTTTGCTACTCCCTCATGCCCGCCCCTTGCAGCCCACCAGAGTGGTGTTCGATATTTGGCGTCTGCAGTATTGGGATCGACATCCTCTCGCTCCAAAAGCAACTTTACTACTCCCCCATGCCCGCCTTCTGCAGCCCACGAAAGTGGCGTTTGGCCGTACTTAGTGTCTGCAATGTTAGGATCGACATCCCCTCTCTCCAGTAGCAACTTTACTGCTCCCTCATGCCCACCCCTGGCCGCCCACAAGAGTGGTGCCCGACCATATTTGATGTCTGCAGTGTTGAGATTGATATCCTCTCGTCCCAATAGCAGCTTTACTACACCCTCATGCCCATCTCCCGCGGCCCAAGAGAGTGGTGTTGGACCATATTTGGCATCTGCGGCATTAGGATTTATATCCCCTCGTTTCAACAGTAACCTGACTACGCCCTTATGCCCGCCCTCCGCAGCCAACGAGAGAGGTGTTCGACCATATTTGGTGTCTGCAGCCTTAGGATTGATATCCTCTCGTTCCAATAGCAACTTTACGATTCCCTCATGTCCACCATTCGCAGCCCACAAGAGTGGTGTTCGACCATATTTGGTGTCTGCAGCCTTAGGATTGATATCCCCTCGTTCCAAGAGCAACCTTACGACTCCCTCATGCCCACGCCCTGCTGCCCACGAGAGCGGAGTTCGACCAGAGTTGTCGGCAGCATTGGGATTGATATCCCCTTGTTCCAATAGCAACCTTACGACTCCCTCATGCCCGCCCATCGCAGCCCATGCAAGGGCCGTTCGACCCATGGTACCTATTACGTTAATATCCCATTCCTTCATCGCCAACAAAGTAGCAACTATCTCCGAGGCTCCCAGAAATGCCGCCCCATGTAACCCTGTAAAGCCCTTAGGACCACCCGTTCTATCAAAACGGGGCTCCCACCAGTATCTATTCCTCTCATAATGTATCAACAGCAGCTGAGCGGATATGTGCTGTTCGAACCCGACAAGAAGCGCGAGTGCATGCGGACTCACACCCTCCGTCTCCTCCTTGCTTGTGTGCTTTCCCCAGTAGTGAGAAGCATATTCGACAAGGGGTAATGTCGGCGGGGCAGAACTGAGGGTTGGCGAAAGCTCGCGGACACACTGGAAATTGAGGTATGTCAAGCAAACCTCCGCTATCATCGAGTGTGGGCTCTGGAACAGATTTGGATTGTCGGATAAATACTCTTGCAACGTGAGGTGGACGAGCCGGACGGTGTCGGAGGATGCCTCAATAGTGATAAGCCCTAAAGTACACCTCAGGAGTGTTTGAATTGTAGGAACGTTTTCAACATCCAAATCTGCCGATCCGATCTCTACTCCTAGGGCATGGCATAGCTCGCTGGTGTGTAATGGTCGCTCTGCGCTCGATACCCACATCAGGGCTTCCATTCCGAGTCTAGGTCTACTACTCTTCTGTGCCCTCATCCGCGCTAATGTTGTTGCGTATGCATCTTCCACATGCTTGACCTTGGTTATCTCTTTCAACCTTCGTCTTCTCCCGGACATGGTAGGCTCGTCTAGGATAGCGTTGATGTTTAGCGAAACAAGGAGGAATCTACACACGATAGCTGGTCAATATAAAATCGTGGATGGAGTGGGAATTGTGGATGCCTCTACTTACACCGCCGAGATCTCTTCTGGAATGATTCTCAGGATATCCGCCCTTAAACCGTCGGACATCGCTTCAGGCTCGGTATCCATCTCCAACTTCCTCTCCAAATATCCTTTTATGTCTTGAGTCTTAGGACTGATGGGTACTACAACCGCAGTGGGGAAATATCTCGTAACTTCCGCCTCAACCTGTGGCCTCCCAGTGACAAATACTCGCGTCCCTGGCAGCTCCCGAACGATATCCTTCAGCGACTCGAGTAGCTCTAGTAGATATTTGGGAAGGCACTCATCCAAAGCATCTATGCACATGACAACTCGGGGCAATGCAGCAATGGCCTGCTTAAGCACCCGCACCATATCCGGAAGTCGCAGACCTAGACGGCCTGCCTCCTTCTTCGCTTTTTCAAACGCCGTTTTCACGTGCCCCAGAACTTCACCTCCAACCACCAGCTGCCTTACGATGGCTCCCAAGATGTTGGTAGTTATCTGTGCCTGTTGGTCGCTAAAGTCACAGTAAAAAGCCGTGATTGCGGTATCTTTCTCTTCGGGGCTATCTCGCAGGCTATCGATTACCAACGAACTAATATTGCTAGCCGTCAGCGATGATTCCTCCCTCCTCTAGAAGAACTAGTCACTTACCTTAGATAGGTCTTCCCCACCCCGGGGTTTCCGTAGCAAAATAAGACAGCCTTATCCACTCCACCTTCACCACTCCTCCACTCCCGAAACTCGTTTGTCTCCAAAAGCCAGCTCCCCACACCATCCATTCTGTCAGTACGCACATCCTGATGCCTTCTTCCAGCGTCCAGTGGTGAGAGCCACTTCATAATTTCTGGGTTCTCATCGGCTATGACAGCATCCACACTGACTATATTATTGTTATTAATGGTATTAAATGACTGCGGGGATGCTGCGTGATCCATGGTTTTCAGCTAAAGGTGTTGGCCGAACGTAGGTTTGCTACAGCGATAACTAGGGTAACGGTGTTGGGGTTTTATGGAATTTGGGTTTAGCTGAGCGGAGAAGGGGAGGGTGTGGCTCGTGGTGCTAAAATTACTAACCAATCGTTTCCCACCGTGTGAACACCAGCCATCGACAACTGTGAGATAGGAGGGTATGGGCTCAACATCGCACAACACAACGCTGACACCCAGACTCAGATGGAGGGCTTCGCGTGCTCAATGGAATAAGTTACAGTCCTTCGATTTCTCAACCGACCCCGACCCAGTATCCCGGGACACCATATACGCATGCTAACGTTGAAACCTTGCAAGCCGGTGGGGTTGTTTATCAGCCCCTCAAACGAGTAGCCAGTTTAAGTGCCCTATCGCAAGTGTCCAGCCTCCCCTGGCAACCTGTGAGCTATTCCCGTCGTTAGCCGAGATGTGGGAGCTGCTGCGTTCGAAATTTAGTTGTACAAGTGTCTCCTTGGTTGTCGACGACCCGGGAGAATCGCAGCCGTGATCCTGTAACTTTAGTACCCTACGGTATTTAGTCGATGAACTAGGCTGACATTTGTCTTGTTTATTGCGAGATTCCAATCGCCAATTGGCCGAACTGTTAACGGGATATCCCCTAGGTTAATTGAACTACAGTACCTAGCAGCCATGAGAGAGCGTATCCAATGTCAGGAGCTCGAGACCCCCGTACCTTTGGTCACGGGAAAATCCGGATAGCACTCCCCGGTCCCGGATATGATAGGATATGATACACCAGCAACCCCAGAATGACGGATATCTACAAGAATTACTTCAACCAACCATATCGCAGCGATCCTGGGTTCGCCTTTGCCCAGAATCGGGGCGAAAAACACCCAGGGGAACCCAGAACACGGGAGCACATACGGTGTGTAAATTCAAGACTCGGAGCCGGCCTCGCCACCGCAGACTACCCAGCTGCCGGTATACCATCACCTCACCGCGCCATAATATGCACTCGTCGGCCTTCATCCAGCCCGTGATTTTGGCTGGTTACTCGAACTCTTCAACTTTCCGTGCTTATAATGGTTCGGCATATGTGGACTATTACGCACTAGAGGACACATAACAGGCCATGATAATATCCCCTACCGTAGCGGTGATCGGAAAACCAATGCCTACGGGGTGATGTGCACGTCCACTCTAATGCAGGGCTCTACTCTCACGCTAAACACACTGCCGGGCGTTTAGTAAAGCAGTCTTGGAATTTGAGCGCGAAGCTAAATTTGTCAACACCAAGTGGAACAGTAGCGAGGTGAAGAATGCGTATTAGGAGCATCCTGCGTTATGGTTCCGATATGGTGACTTCTGCAGCAGCAGATAAGTTACTGAAAGTTGAAAATCTGGTGGCAGTAGGGTGTAGTAGGGTACTGTGCTGATAGTCTGGACTATCATACTTCCGAGCACCGTCAAGACTCCATATATACGTGGAAAAGTATGAATAACCTACTCATTATTTTCCCAAGTCGAAATGCCAATTGCTAAGTAAGAAGAGGGAAGGGAAAAAAAGGAAGAAGGCACGGCGTTTACCTGGTAAGTTAACTCGCACATAACGTGAGTTTCGCGCTGGAATAATTCACGCCTCCCACGATCCCGGAGAGCATCAAAAAATATCCCGGGAAAGCAGAAGCAAGCTGACAGCTGAGCCGTTCTCCCTCACGATGATGATTATTCGATTTATTTGATCGCTCCATTTTTATTTTATCTGTTTTCGCTCCGGCGGCATCTGGGGGGGTTGACCCACATCCAGTAAAAACCGTCGTTACCCAGCACTCGTTTGGAAGTTACAACTAAGGAATGGGGTTTCTATGGTCCCCTGAAGCGAATGGAAGTATCCGGAATCGGTGCCTTGTCGCGCAGCGGTGGAACGGCGATTGCAAATAGGCTCCGCCATTGATGCTTTGTTCACGAAAGTCATGAGAGGTGGGCGAGATGGTTGAATTTTTATCAAGGGGTTGCATCATGATGAAAATTCATCATTTTTGATATCATGCATTGCGGGAGCTGGATTACTAAAGGACAATGGTGCATTGCTACAATACAGTATTCTAAAAGATAATGTAATGCAGAAAGTGCGCTGTGTAATGAAAGGAGATAGATGGTGTTGTACAACGTAGAAGAGATGAAGGATGAATGAAAGACATGATCGAAGACAGAAAGAGGAAAAAGAGAATAGTATCGTTTATACACCATAGACCACACCGTATCATGGACCTCCCTACATTAGTTCCCATTCACGCGCATGCACGAACCCGCATATATATATCTAATCTAACTCGTATGGTATCCGTAAAAGTTTTGTTCACACCTGCTCCACATGCTCCACATAGCAATCATCTATAGAACGATAGGAATGAGATTGAAGGTGAGGAGAGATTGATGATAGCGAGGAAAAGGAGGAGAAAAATTAAAGAGAAAATAATCAGGAAGGCAGGCAGCGGTATTGCAAGGAGGGGTTGGGTATTGTGGGGAACGGGCTTCGGCGGCGAAAGGGAGGCCGACAGGATAAGTTCAGAGGAGTTTTGAAGTAAGTAGGACGGTTCGGGCGAGGGGTCCTCAGGGGCTCGGTCGATATTTATTTGCCAATTCCCAAAGTATGCGGAAAACTTGGCATAGCTTAAGCATAGGAAGTGCAAAACGTTCTGGATAAATCCGGAATGGGCAGGTACTAGGACAGGAGGGGGGGATATGAACTCGGAGAGTAACGCCACGATTCGTGTATGTCCCAGAGACGCAGCTGATCTGAGGGCGGTTTCGCCGCTGGGGCCAGGCATGTCGAGATTGAGATCCTCTCGCGCGAGTAGCAGCTTTACGACCCCATCATGCCCGCCTCTTGCAGCCCACAGGAGCGGTGTTCGGCCAGATCGAGTGTCCGCAGTGTTGGGATTTATATCCGTTCGTTCCAATAGCAACCTTACTACCCCCTCATTCCCGTCCTTCGCGGCCCACCATAGTGGTGTTCCGCCATATTGGGTGTCTGAAGTACCGGGATTAACATCCTTTCGCTCTAACAGCAACCTTACTACCCCCTCACGGCCCTCCTTGGCAGACCACAACAGCGGCGTTCGACCATATTGTGTGTCTGCGGTGTCGAGATTGATATCCCCTCGTTCCAATAGCAACCTTACTACCTCCTCGCGCCCGCCATTCGCAGCCCACCAGAGTGGCGTTCGGCCAAGGTTATCGGCAGTGTCGGGATTAATATCTCTTCCTCCCAATAGCAACCTTACTACCCCCTCATGCCCTCCCTCCACAGCCCACGAGAGTGGCGTTTGACCGTGCTTGGTGTCGGTAGTGTTGGGATTGATATCTCCTCGTTCCAATAGCAACTTTACTACTCCCTCATTCCCAGCGCCCGCAGCCCACGAGAGTGGCGTTCGACCAAATTCGGTGTCCGCGGTATTAGGATTGATATCCTCTCTTTCCAGTAGCAACTTTACAACATCCCCAAGCCCACGCCACGCAGCCCACGAAAGCGGTGTTCGGCCAGATCCGGTGTCTGCGATGTTGGGATTGATATCCTCTCGTTCCAATAGCAGCTTTACTATTGCCTCATGCCCACGCCCCGCTGCCCACGAAAGCGGTGTTCGGCCGGACCCGGTGTCCGCAGTGTTGGGATTGATATCGCTTCGTTCTAATAGCAACATTACTAGCCCCTCATGTCCACGCTCCGCGGCCCACGAGAGCGGTGTTCGGCCAGATCGGGCGTCTGCGGTGTTGGGATCGGTGTTCCCTCCTTCCAATAGCAACTTCACTGCTCCCTCATCCTTGCGCCCCACGGCCAACGAGAGTGGTGTTTGACCACGTTCGTCGTCCGAAATGTTAGGGTTGATATCCTCTCGCTCCAACAGCAAGTTCATTGTTGCCGCATGCCCGCGCTCCACAGCCCACCAGAGTGGTGTTCGACCATATTTGGTGTCCGCAACGTTGGGATTAACATCCTTAGGTTGTAATAGTATCGTTACGACATCCTCATGACCCTCCATAGCCGCCCATGTAAGCGCCGTTCGACCCATGGCATCAGTTGCGTTAGTGTCCCATTCCTTCACCGCCAATAAAGCAACAACCGTCTCCGTGATCCCGAGAAATGCCGCTCCATGTAACCCTGTAAAGCCATTAGGGCCATGCCCCTTATCAAAACTACGATCCCACCATCTATCCTTAAAATGATGTTGCAAGAGCAGCTGAGAGGATATGTGCTGTTCGAATCCAGTCAGAAGCTGAAGTGTAAGCGGACTCACACTCTCCGTCTTCTCTCTGCTTATGTGCTTTTCCCAGTAGCAAGAAGCATATCCGACAAGGGGGAGTGTCGGCGGAGCCGAACTAAGAGTTGGCGAGAGTTTCCGGACGCACTGGAAATTGAGGTACGTCAAGCAGACCTCCGCTATCATGGAGTGTGGGCTTTGGAACAGGCTCGGATTATCGCATAAATACTCCTGTAAAGTCAAGTGGACAAGCCGGACGGTGTCGGAGAATGCATCAACCGTGATAAGCCCCAAACAGCACCCAAGCAGTGTTCGAATTGTGGGAATGTTTTCGGGCTCCAGATCTGCGGATGCTATCTTTACTCCTAAGGCATGGCATAGCTCGCCAGCGCGTAATGGCCGTTCCGAACTCGATACCCACATCAGGGTCCCCATTCCGAGTCTGGGTCTACCCCCCTTCTGCGCCTTCATTCGTTCTAGGGTTGCCGCGTATGCATCCCCCAAATGAGTGCCCCTGGTCATCTCGTGCAACTTTTTCCTCCTCTCGAAGATGGTAGCCTCTCCCATAATGGCGTCGATGCTTAGCGAAACAAGGGGGAGTCTGCGGACCATGGTCAGTCAACATAAGATCGTGCATGCACGGATTGGAACTCGTGAATACGCCTACATACATTTCAGGGATTCTCTCCGGAATAATTCTTAGGATATCCGCTCGTAAATCAGGGGACATCGCGTCGGGCTCGGTGTCCATCTCCAACTTCTTCTCCGAATATCTTTTTATGTCCTGCGCCTTAGGACTTATGGGTACTGTAACCATAGTGGCGAAATATCTCTTAATCCCGGCCTCAACCTGGGGTCTCCCGGTGACAAATATTCGCGTCCTCGATGACTCCCGAACGATATCCCTCAGTGACCCAAGAAGCTCTAGTAGATGATTGGGCAGGCACTCATCCAAAGCATCGATACAGATGAAAACCCGGGGTAATATGGCAACAGTCTTCTTCAGCATCTGCACCATATCTGGAAGTCGCAAACCTCGACCGCCGACCTCCCTTTTCGCCGTTTTCACGTGCTCCGGCACTTTCCCTTCAGCCACCAGCTGCCTCAGGATGGCTCCCAAGATGCTGGTAGTTGTCTGCAACTGCTGGTCGCGGAAGTCGCAGTAAAACATCGCGATTGCGGTATCCTCATCCCTAGGTTCATCACAGAGGCTATCGATCACCAATGAGCTGGTGTTGGCGACTATCAGCGATAATTTACGGCTCTCCCAGACGAACTAGTCACTTACCTTAGATAGGTCTTCCCGACTCCCGGATTCCCGTAGCAGAATAAGACTGCCTTATCCACTCCGCCCCCACGGCTCCTCCACTTCCGAAACTCGTTTGTCCCCAAAAGCCAATTACCCACACCATCGAGTCTGTCGGTACGCACATCCCGATGCTTTCTCCTGGCGTCCAGTGGCGAGAGCCACTCCATAATTTCTAGGTTCTCATCGGCTATGACATTGTTCACATTAGCAATATTGCTGATATTGGTGATATTGTTATGGCTATTCGATACGTTATAGCAGTTGATATTACCGGTGTTAGTCGTGCGTAGATATACTGTGCGGTCCATGGGTGGAAGGTTCCAAGTGTTAGCCGAACGTACCGCAGTTACCGGTATGATATAGCGATGGCTATGGTCGCATTGTTGGGGGTTTTACGGAATCTGCGCCTGCAGAGCTGAAAAGAGGGGTGCGGCTCGTGGTGCCAAAATTACCATCCAATCGTTTCAGGACGAGCAAGCACTGGCAAATCGACGATTGTGAGATACCCCGAGCTCAATACCGGTACCGGTATGGCAGAACGCAACACCGACACTGGTGTAAGTTCTCGGGTAGGGGGGCTCGATGGTATGCATCCATCGGCCGGGAAATAGACCATCGAGAGTGTGAAGCCTTTGCAAAAAAAAAAAGCTCCCAGGCTGCAACAAACAAGGGGACATTTACACACTTTTGCATGCCTTTTCGCCCCTCGGACGGTGTGGGTGGATTGGAAAAACGAAGAATTACCTGAAGCTTGCTGATATTTTTCCATGAACTGAGTGAAGGGGTGAAGTGCCGGTACAAGTGGTTTAGCGGTTTTCTGGGAATTCTTTGAGGTTATGCCGACTGGGACCATCCCGATGAAACCGTCCAAGCTTGCCCAGGTTACTCCAGAAGAGGTGGAAGGCCACTTCAAGGTGAGGGAGCGGGTAAGGGAAAAGATGCATGAAAAAAGGGTGGCATGGGAGTACCCCCCCTATTATGACTACAGGCCACCGTACAGATCATGCTGGAACTTCATATTTTTTCCTAAGTTTCAGGCCGGCCAGATACATCAGATGCAAGCCAACAAGAGCTACCTGAATGCCCTGGTGGACTGGTCAACCCAGGACTGGGACCCGATGTATGGGTGGTGTCGGGAGAGCTCAGAGACATTTCAGCATACCATCTAGTGCCTGGAGTTCGCAGAGGTATGGAGGAGTAAAGACATGGAGACCTTCAACTTGCAGCCTGACTTGGTGTTGTAGAAGAGTGGGAAGAGGGGTATGAAATTGATGGGGGATTTTGCCCAATACGTGATATAAAATAGTATAAATTTTCCAGTTAGGTGAGGGGTTTTTCCTTTTATGCAACCAGCTGATTTGGCCTTGTGAAAGTTATGAATTTCTTTTATTTACAAGAGGATTGAGTTGATTTTTATATCATTTAATTGTTGGGTTTAGAGGTGGGTGTTTCTTTTATTATGTAAGGTTTTTAGACCATACCTTAGAGGACATGCCATGGATTTTCCTGTAGCATAGCTATGAATAAACTATGGATTTAACAAAAAAAAAGAAAAATTTCTGCGAATTCTTGGCAAGCTTCTCTCCCACTATTTTCCTGACCCCTATTTTCGCTTTCCTTTTTAGGAAGGTGGATATGATCAAAAACTTCTTCATACCCTGATGATCCTCCTCCCTTATTAACTTTTGAGGCTTCATAGGCTTGCACTATAACTTTCTCATTTAGGTTTATCTGAAAAACATGTTCATCCTACTATTCAGCCAATCGTGCTCATGCTAGGTTGGTGATTCTAAAACCTGTCTCTCCTTCCTCAGGAGTGGTATCTTGCTATAGCTATATAGGACTTTGATTCAGCCTGGTCCTTCCGAGATTGATAGCTCTTAGAGTCTGTTTGTATTAGGTAGTGGCCGACTCTAAGGACAAGCGGGTTCTGACTAAGGCCCAATACATGACAAAATGAATGCTAGGAAGACTCACTTATATGCTAAATAGATGGGAGTGTAAGAGTTGTATTGTATAATAAATATATTGATAAGATCTCTTCTCCATCGCTGATGATATCTGTTAAAGCATGGGAGGTACCTCGATATTTATATTCTGCATCTAGGTGTTCGTGGGATATCTACTCCTCCCAATGTTTTCCCCTTTCCCCTCACTGCGAACTTTGTAGACCCTGAAAACCTTTAGCCAGCATGACTCAGAATTTTCTTGGACTGCGTGGAGGGTATTCCTATCCCTATCCACATAGTATCCGCTCTGTTCATAGTCACTCAAACCCTTTCACCGTGGCAAGCGGCTACTGGTTCATTCTCTGTATACAGAGTGATCAGCTCTGATGACAGACTTATCAATGTAGTTGGATTTATCATCCGTCTGCATCAACCCACAGCAGGCATGTTTCTACCTTATCGTGTCAATGGCATTTAGGTCTCTTGGGGCTCAGGGTTAACTTTTTGCACAGTAGGCCCTATCCTGGCTTTATCTTATCATGCTTCTGGGTATGGATGAATGATTATCTCTTGGACATTATTCTCTCTTCAAGATTTCCTTATTTGTAACTGGTACAGGTACTAGATTATGTTTTATATTTGGTTTCATAGTATCGGTTCATACTTGTATTGTTTTGTGTGCTATTAGTTGATACACACAACATTTTATGTTTGGTTTCACAGTATCAGTTGATACTTGTATTGTTTTGTGTGCTATCAGTTGATACACACAAGGTTCTGGAATATCGCTCATACTGGAAATAAGTGATATGCTGTGTTTAAAGACTGCTGATTTCCGCGATGGAAACAGCAGACTTCGACTAACAGTATTCTAAATATACTTGGTTGAACAGTTACTTCTTTGATCTCCTATTACACTCTCTCGAAGCCTCCTTTAGTAAGCAGCACTCGCTTCTTGTTGACCAAGAAGCTATCTGCTCCTATCACCCTGCTATATGATGAGGGCCTGGCCTGAACATGTTACAGCATTCTTCTACCAACTGATATGAAATTTGGTCTTGTTGCCTGTACGGCAGCTGGGAACTCCTAGTAGAGTAGCCGACCTCCTCCTGGTTGGCATCCATCAGTTGATGCAACTGAGTGATCTTTGTAAGCATTTTTCTCCACAACCAAATGACCAAATTAATTCGTTCAACCTTGTCAGGATAGCCAAGAATCCTCTCTTGAGGCTCCAGTGAAAATTCCTTGGTTGACAACCTTTGGTGGTGGCACAATTGCATGGTTTGTGCTAGCATTGTATTTGTAGAAATTATCCTACTCTCCAAATACTCCAGCAGACCCTGGGATCGACATTGTGACCTTTTACCAATGATCATGTGATATGCCCGTCATGTTATGCCAGTTCATATTATGGGTGACAGTTTGCTCAGTCAGTCTTGTGCCTTTTCCAATGACTGAAACTTGTAACAATGTGTGATCGGTATAACTGGTACAGGTACTAGATTATGTTTTATGTTTTGTTTTATAGTATTTTTTGATACTTGTTATTTTTCAAAGGTATTGCTTGATACTTTGAATGTTTTATGTTTGATTTGATAGTATCGTTTGATACTGGTTATATTTCAAAGGTGTTGCTTGATACTTTGAATGTTTTATGTTTCGTTTTACAGTATCGTTTGGTACTTATTATATTTCAAGGGTATCGCTTGATGCTTTGAATGGTTTGTATTATTACTCATACTGGAGATGAGTGAGAATTTGTATTTCAATACTGCTGATTCCGCGATGGAAACAGCAGACTTTGACTGACAGTATCTTTAATATACTTAGTTGAATGGGTACTTCTTGATCTCCTATTACACCCTTCCGAAGCCTTCTTTAGTCTACACAGCTCTCGCCTCTTGCCCAGCGAGCAGGCCACCTGTTACTATCGTACTCGAAGTGTGATTAAGCATCCTAGGTATGAACATATTACAATCAGTATAGCACTAGCTCAGGCTGCACCCCTGTTTGACCTGTTTATAAAAACCTTTTTCTGGGGTCTGGCATGCTCTAGCCGGATGCCCCCATTAGGCAGAATGAATGCGAAATTGGTCTACCCATTATCAAGCCTATCCTGTTAATGGTATTGAGTGGGGAAAAAGTGGGAAATATTGGTGTTTTTGATAAGTTTCTCTTGTTTTTTTTCATTTGTTCAAAGTAGTTTTACGGGTAGGGTTTTCTTGCTTGCTTCCTGCCTGGGCTGGGTTGGGTGGTCTGCATTGGCCCTTTTGTTTCTTGGCAGAGGGGCTGGGGTGGAGTCTTTCTTGGCGTGGGATATGCGGTTGGTTCCATATCAGAGGAACTTGGGGTAGCTTGTTTTTCTCTTGGCCAGCACTAGGAGGTTTTTGACCAGCATAACTAAGATTTAAATTGGGGATGTGGTGTCATGCCTCTTCGTGCAGCATTGTACCTTTATAGTGAAGGTTTGCACCTTTAAGTAAATAAATTCTAGGATTTAACAAAAAAAAATAATTTTTTCTGAGAATTCTTGGTACTACAAATCACCCAAAACATATCACCTTTAAGCGAGAGCAGACCAACACACTTGAAGGCTTTCTAATGGTAATAAATTCTAAAATATCACAATGGACTGCATTTTTTTTTACTTTACTTCCCAAACCCCTCTCCACAGTTTTATGATGGGTCGGGGGACATGACTCGATGATCAGTAAATTACGTCGATCGCGAAGCAAGCTGTGAGAGCGGTTGGATCCTCGTTGTCTTCTTTTGTCTTAACTTGGCGAGAGGACCGCGATGCAGCACTTGGTCGGCGGGATACGTTGACCTTCGCTTTTCCACTACGAGTAGGATATCCCGGGACCAAATAGGCTGCTTAGCGAACGTATCCGTCCCGTCCCAGTGGCCAAGATATCCACTTTGGCGACGACGATATCCTGTTAGTCAAGCAGCTATCTAGTTTATCGAGAAGTTCGTTTTGTGCGGGAAGATATCCCGACGATCAAGTCAGGACTTCACAAACCGCATTGCCAAAGTAGCGGTTAGTTTTTTAAACGGAGTTTAGGACACGTTTTTCGGCTTATCTTTGCCCCCACTCTATTAGCTTTACTATGTTCTAAGTTACTTGTACTCGTACAGTACAGTACAGTACAGTACAGTACCGCCATCAACCTCTCTCCCCCTCACCAATGCCCCCCTTTATTAATTCTTTCTTTGTTATGGCACTCGTGAGAGACCTACCGGTACCGTATATGCCCGATTTACGTTGGGGACATAACAGGAGTTCACCGTGTGGCTTCGCTCCCCTAAATACAAAAACCACGCACAGGATCTCTGAGCAAGCTCCTGGCTATTTTAGCAGCGAGGGATTCACCTGCCGTCAATCCTCCTCGAGAGAACTTTTGGAATTTCGCACTGTCCTTGGACTCTGCGCACTGGAAACTCTTGTGTCTGGGGATGGTATCTCGATTTCTGATCTGTCGCTCCTCGCTCTCCTTCCCGCTTTTGCTACGGGCCAACAGGCCACATTAATACACAAATCGGAAAATTCCTGCATTCCTTCCCCCCCCCCTCTCCTCCGTTCTCTTCTCCCCATTCTTTTCTCTTGGTTTCTGTTCTCTTCTCATCCCGTCCATTCACCCCCGGTTTCACCCTTTGCCTCTGTTCTCTCGCATCTGCCCGATACAGCTTACTTCTCCTCTTCCCTATGCTTCCGGCAAGATAATGAGCTGCTACATTGACCGGTAAATAGAATCATCATCTTTCGTCTCGCAAAAGAAATACAGAGGATGGGTACTGGCTTCCTAAGGCATGTGCCGAGGCTGTTCGATCCTAACGGACAAGTGAGGACAACCCGAGCCTACCCGCAGCATGAACCCGAGGAGGAAAGAGATGGGCAGCTATGGTCTAGTCAATTTTCGAGAACAGTTAGCACTCGCAAAATATCCAGCCTTCACAATACGGATAAGCAGTACACTCATTAGAAGCCTGAAGGTATACTGCAGCCCGGCATCCCCAAGCGTGCTAGATTGAGGGGGTGGGGATTCGCGGCGTTCGGATGAACTTTCTAGGAAGGGAGATGGAAAAGCACAGTAGGGATTTTGCACTCACCGCCTAACCAGTACTGGCGAAGGAAATTAGCTTAGGAGTAGCGGATCCAGAGGGGTTCGCGGAATGTTAGGCTGGAGGTTGGAGGAGTGAGGTAGAGGAGTGCGGCGGTGACTAAAGGGAGCAAACTTTCGTCTATAATGTCACAGTGGGGGGTGGGAATGACTATGGGGTGACTAACAAATAGTGCAGCGGTATAACGAGAGGAATAGCTCTGGACTTCCGCCACGTGTGAGGAAAGTATGGTCAGAAACTCCGTTGTCTTGTTCTTCTCCTCACTCTCTAAACTAATCGTAAATACAGGAGTATATATATAAAACAGAATAAAAGCCTTCCTATCCCTCCCGAGATCGCCACAAATATCTTCCTTCCTCCATGCATGTCCCTATTCCTCCATACCTCCTGCGATAGCAAAGGAAAAACGTGTCCGGAGGAACTTCTCCGCAAACCGCTAAATCACCAGAGCAATACATAGCGCTCCGAAATGGTTCACCGTACTCCTTTCACCTCCAGAATCATCTACAGCATTCTACCGTTCTTCTATGACCGCCAACATATGAAACTAGTAACACCATATCCCAGGACCCTGGATATAGCATGCCGCCAGTTGCACCACTTCTCCGGCTATAGGTTCTGCCCATACAAGGGCCCAAGTCCCCTTGTCATCCTTTGAAGTATTTTCGTCTTCATGTCCTATCACTCGCTCCTTTGTTGTGTTGGTGGCTTCCTTCATGCCCGGGATAGATCGGGATTTTCTGTACTGCTGGTGTGGAGCGTATCGAATATCGTGAATACCCCTGGTCTAGCGCTAGGCCTGATCACAGGCTACCATACCATACCATACCTACACCCCACGACGTCTTAATGTGCATCGGTCGGCCTTCATCCACTCTGCGCGTTGGGTGGGGCACCTGAACTCTTGAATTTTCAACTCTGTAACAAGGTAGTTGGCAGTAGACGGATTTCGGCTAGTCGGCGGTAGCGCGCGAGTACACCCTACCATGGCGGTGATTAAAAACCCGATATTTGCGGGTGATGTGCACGCCCGCAATAATGTAGACCTCCATTTTTTACGATAAATGCTGGCACCATCCTCAAGGTGCTTAGTGAAGGAAACTTGGGATCCGGGTGTGATGCTATAACGCTGAGTGGAGCTTTAAGTATGCTAGAAAAATAAAAGGAAAAAAAACAAACAATTACGGGTAGTTTGTGCTGCGGTTTTGTTATAATGACTTCCGTATCGGCAAGCAATGAAGTTTGAAAATTGAAAATTGAAAATCCGATAGTAGGTCATCGAGTACTATATTGGCAGTTGAGGTTACTTCCGGGAACCGTCACGAACTCGCCCGGTTTCCAAAAAGAAGGAAAAAATAGTCTAGGTTGCAGCCGAGATCCCGAACAGGAAGAAAATAGGAAGCCTGGGGTGTATCCGCCAACTCACTCGTAACGTAACATGAACCCCCAACTGGAGGAACTCGTGGCTCTGCCCGCTCTGAGCAGTATATTTAAAATATCAAGGAATAAGGATTGGGGGCGGGTCAACAACTAATGCTTTCCTTCGTGGTGGTGGTTATCCCAGTTATCTAGCAGGGCGGTTATTCGTTCGCTATGCGAGGATTCTTATTGCTCAAGGGGGTCTAGGAGGCTGTGTGAACCCACTTCTGGTGAGCGCCATCACTCCCAGGAACTCGTGCTTAATTTGCAGAGTGGGAGGTAGATACCCCCCCCCCCCGAAGAGTACTACTAGTACATGCGTTATGGCGGTGGGTGTTGTGGAAGTTGTGGAAGTTGATGGCAAAAGGGCAGTGGGTTGTAGTCAATCGCAGAGCTTTCGAGAATGCTAGAGGTGGCTTCTTTTGTTTCAGGGTTAAAATGATTTGAGGAGAAGTTTCTCCATACATACCTTTCCTTTATCATCGCTGATGTGTGTGGAAGAGTGGGGCGCATGCATGGAGGAGATGAGATATGTGCGGCGATCTGTGCAAGAATTTGGAAGTCTTTAGATGTTTTACTTATATGCCTGTCATTACCGTTAGTTTAGAGAAAGTGCAGAACGAGAGAACGAGGTCTCTGGCCATCCCTTTCCGACTGTTTCTCCGTACCGGTCAAACCCCAGTCTGGTTCGCTCCTTATACCGCTACCCAATTTATCCTCCCCACATATATCCGTCAATGGGTGCCTCGTCGTGCATCTCAGGAGTAGCCGGCTACGGATAGCCCTCCTCCTCACCAATTCCCCATCCCTGGGAGCGATGGGCGTGGGGTGGGGGAGAAGGTTGAATTCCTATCAGGTCATTCCAATATATTATCGAAAAGCCGTCATCTTTAATATCGTACACCACGGAGGGTATACTATAGAAGAACCCAGCGGGGAAGGTATGATACATCCCTTTCACAAATATCCTAAAAAAAAACAATCTAGAGAAGAGAAAATAAAGTAGATCAGTGGTCTAATGAATGGGGATAAGAGGTATTTCGTAGGAGAGAGAAGAAAGATATCTGACGATAAGAGAAGGAAAAGAGGAAAGTATGGACGATGCACCACAAGCCAGGACTGAATTCCCTGCACTAACATCGAACCACTCCTGTGCATAAACTCGCGTTTGTACATCTAATTTGGATCCCCGAAATTTTTGTCCCTACCAACCTCGCATATAACGGAACAATCATCTATGGGACGGTATGGACATGCCAATTGATAAGGAGGGGCTGATGACAGCGAGGAAATATAAGAGAAGGGCTAACGAGGAAATAATCAACAAGGAACGAAGGGGCATTCCAAGAAGGGGTCGAATATCGGAGGCAAAGGGCTGCGATGCTGAGAGCGAGGTCCACGGGGTGGGTTGAGAAGAGGTTTGGGGTGGGTCGGACGGCTTGGGTGAGGGATGCTCGGAGATTTCGAAAGTATGGAGCGGGGAGGGAAGGGGCGGTCTATGTTGGGGGAGTGACACCATAACTCTTGTATGTCCACGAGGCACAGCTGATTCAATGACTGTTTCGCCGTTGGGATCTGGCATGTTGGCATCGCGTCGTTCCAATAGAAACTTTACGGCCCCCCCATGCCCATGCTCCGCAGCCCACCCAAGTGGTGTTCGACTATTTTTGGTATCTGCAGGGTTAAAACTAATATCCCCTCTTTCCAATAGTAACTTTACTACTCCTTCATACCCACGCGTCACAGCCCACGAGAGTGGTGTTAGACCATACTGGGTGTCTCCAGTATTGGGGTTGATGTCCTTTCGCTCCAATAGCAACTGTACTACTCCCTCATGCCCGCCCCTCGCAGCCAACCACAGTGGTGTTCGGCCATATTTGGTGTCTGCAGTGTTGGGACTGATATCCTTTCGTTCCAATAGCAACTTTACTAATCCCTCATGCCCGCCCTCCGCGGCCCACGAGAGTACTGTTCGACCGTATTTGGTGTCTATAGTGTTAGGATTGATATCCTTTCGTTCCAATAGCAACTTTACAATACCCTCGTGTCCACGCTCCGCAGCCCACGAGAGTGGCGTTTGGCCATGTTTGGTGCCTGCAGTGTTGGGATTGATATCCCTTCGTTCCAATAGCAGCTTTACTACTCCCTCATGTCCGCGCTCCGCAGCCCATAAGAGTGGTGGTTGGTCAGATTCTATACCCAAAGCGCAGGGATTAATATCCTCTCGTTCCAATAGCAACTTTACGACATCCTCATGACCTCCTGCAACTGCCCATGCGAGTTCTGTCCTACCCACCCCATCTATTGCGTTAATATCCTATTCCTTCAACTCCAACAAAGTGGAAACTATAACCACTATCCCGAGAAACGCCGCTCCATGGAGCCCTGTAAAGCCCTTAGGGCCACCCCCTTCATTAAAACTCTGATCCCACCATCTATCGCGATAATAACATAGCAGGAGAAGCTGGGAGGATATATGCCGTTCGAATCCAACCAGAAGCCGGAGCGCAAGCGGACTCACACTCTCCACCCTCCCCCTTATGTGATTTCCCCAGTAGCAAGAAGCATATCCGACGAGGGGGAATGTCGACGGGACAGAAATAATTGCTGGCGAAAGGTCCCGGACACACTGAAAATTGAGGTACGTCAAGCAGACCTCCGCTATTATCGAGTGTGGGCTTTGGAGCAAGCATGGGTTGTTGGACAAATACTCCTGCAGCGTGAAATGGACCAGCCCGACGGTGTCGGAAGATGCCTCAACCGTGATAAGCCCCAAAGCACACCCTAGGAGTGTCCGAATTGTAGGAATGTTTTCGGTATCTAGATCTGCGGATCCTATCTTGACTCCTATGGCATGGCATAGCTCGCCAGTGTGCAATGGCCGCTCCGGGTTCGATACCCACATCAGGGCTTCCATTCCGAGTCTAGGCCTACTCCCATTCTGCGCCTTCATTCGTGATAGGGTTGTTGCGTAGGCGTCCCCCAAGTGACTTCCCTTGGTCATCTCGTCCAACTTTTGTCTCCTCTCAGAGATGGTAACCTCTCCTAGGATAGCGTCGATGTTTAGCAAAACGAGGAGGAATCTACAGACCATCGTCAGTCAACATTGATCCGCGTAAGTGTGAAATGTGGACGTTCCTACATACATTTCGGAAATCCTTTCTGGAATAATTCTCAGGATATCCGCTCGTAAACCCGGGGGCATCGCATCGCACTCGGTATCCATCTCTAACTTCTTCTCCAAATATACTCTTATGTCCTGGGTTTTGGGGCTGATGCGTACTACAATTGGAGTGGTGAAATATCTTGTAATTGTGGGCTCCACATGAGGCCTCCCGGTGACAAACAGCCGCATCCTTGGTGACTCCTGGAGTATATCCCTTAGTGACTGAAGAAGCTCCGGTAGATGCTTAGGTGGGCACTCATCCGGGGCATCGATACAGAAGAAAACCCGGGGTAATATAGAAACAGCCATCTTCAGCATCTGCACCATGTCCGGAAGTCGCAAACCTCGACCGCCAACCTCCCTTTTCGCCTTTTGAAATGCGGTTTGCACGTGCTCCAGTACTTCCCCCTTTGCCACCAGCTGCTTCAGGACCACTCCCATGATGTTGGCGGTTGTCTGCGCCTGCTGGTCGCGGAAGTCACAGTAGAACATGGTGATTGCAGTGTCTTCCTCCCCAGGCTCATCACACAGACTATCAATCACTCACGAACTGATATCACTGGGCGTCAGCGATAATTCCTGTTTCCTCCGGGGCATCCAGTCGCTTACCTTAGATATGTCTTCCCCCCACTCCTGGATTCCCATAGTAAAATAAGACAGCCTTACCCATTCCACCTTCCCTACTCTTCCACTCCCGAAATTCGTTTGGTTCCAGAAGCCAACCCCCCACACCATCGACTCTATCGGTATGGACATCATGATACCTATTCCCGGGGTCCAATGGCGAGACATCGCATAATTTCTAGGTTCTCATCGGGGACAGTTTTGCTCATATTGACAATATTGTTGATTTGAGGAATATTCGTTACATTAAAGCAGTTGACATTACCGGTAATAGTCGCGTGCGGATATGCCGTGCGGTCCATGGCGCCTTGTCTAAACTATTGGTGAACGCAGATATGCCACAGCGGTAGGTAGGTACGGTAGCGGGATTGGGGCTTTTAGGGAGCTTGCACCGGCTCAAAAACGGAGGGAGGCAGCTCCCCCTGCTAAAATTACTATCCAATCATTTCCCACCGATTAAACACTATCATATTATCCACTACCGATATTGTGAAATACGAGCAGATCACGGAACACAATGCCGACACTGATAGGGTACAGGGGAGGAGGGAATATCCGCGCTTCAAGTGCTCCATGAGATGTCGTCAAAGAAACCGTCAGGAAGACTCCGTGCCACAGGCGCCTTGTTTGTTTACTGGGGTTGGGTCGTGCGTGTCTTGCGGGGGTACGGGGTTGTCTTGGCCGAAATTAGAATACCGGTAACTGACCAACATGAGTATCACAAGGCGTCCAACCCCAGGGGATTGGTAAACAATTCCATCCGCGTCCTAAGGCATTAGAGCGGCCCGGTCCCAGTTGTGTCGCCCTTGCAGCTAATGTACTGTACCGGTGCTAGTACTGAGACCAATGCAACTGCAATAATCCAGCAACTTTGGTAGAGTTCTGTACGAGTGTAGTGAGGAACTTCTGTAGCCGGAGTACATTTTTTCCAAGAAAATATTGCTCAACTTCAAGCCTCAAAGGATTTTCAACTGCTCCTTGAGAATCATGACTCTATTAGGCGATAGAGTGGATGATTCTCTACACACTAATAGAGAGAAAATAAAAATATCCCAAGTCCCCATGGAGTTATCAGGGTTTAAAATTAGGTAAATTTTTGGGGTCCGGGCATGTTAATTACTGTTGGTATGCCAGTTAACCATCGTCTGCCAAGTAACCTGTATTAAGGACAGTTCTTAGAATATTGACATACTATTGCTAAGTCCGGATGAATGTCCGCCTGCTCCGGCTACAGATGTCCCTCACCATACCGTACTGTGCCTTGTTGACGGGGTAGGTTGACATTGACCTTTCCGCCGGGATATCCCAACCTGCAGTTGGCCAGTTGTGAATAGGAAGTCGCCGTGCCAAAATAGTGACTAGGATATGTTAAAATGTACGACTCCTTTTCCCACGACTCACCATATGACGGCCCGGCTACCGCACTGTGCTTCATAGATACTGGAGCACGAGTACGGTTGCACAGCTCTCGGGTATTTCCTTAGTATAAAGCATGATTCATACCGTATGTAGCGATACGAGCAAAAGGGCATATTCGGAGAAAGGACTTCCCCCCCCACCGATCTTGTACATAAACCGCCAGACCCGTCAGCGAGGCGCGGCGCATCTTGGCACGGGTGGTGCATGTGATTCTACCTGTTATGGACGAGGACCTTTATTTTTTTTCTCTTCTCTTCTCCCTACACAACAACCAACAATACAACAACCTCAGGAGAGCTTGTCTACTGAGGTTCAAACTACAAATCAAGTGGCAGATCCAAAGACTTCTCTCTGGGAGCAGGGGCTCCATTAGCTCCTGCTCTCTCCCCCAAACCTTCTGCTCTTTCTTCATCAAATACACTTACTCCTTCCACTTCAGGACCACCAAGAAAATCTTTGCTTTTGGCTCCCACATTAAAGGCCAAATCTTAAAGGTGCTTCTGAAACTTTTCAACCTTCTGTTGTGCCTCAGATATCTGATATATGAGATGGCTTTCCTCCTCTTGCAGGGTAGTGCTTGTCTTTTGGCTCTTTGGTAACTTTCCCTCCTCTTATAACTTTTCTGTTTCCTCCCTCTTCTCTCTACATTCAGCTAACTTCTTACTTCTTACAGTGACCAAATTTGCTGCATGATGGTATTTCATCTCAGTGGGTTTACATTCTTCTATTGATTGAGATTCAAAAAAGTGCACAATATTATCTTGATCAATTTAAGCCATTTGTGAGATAGGTATTCTTGTTCAATTTGCTACTCATTTATGTCAAATATCAGCTAACTGTTGTTTCAGATTGTGAATTTGCCACTCCTTCTCCTCAATCTCTGTCAGGGCACAATTTGCTGAAAGCACCAAGTTGCTAATAATTTTCTTTAAACCTTACTCAAGCAGATGATTTGTTAGCAGAGTTGCAAGTGCAATTAGTTCCTGTTTCTTGATTTCAACTCTATTCTGTGGCATGTGCAGGCTATAGATGTGTAGGACAGGGAAGTTACTCAAGACCTCAGGGTATGTAGTGGCGAAGGATGGAGGTCTGATTGGCTAGAGATCACAGAGGTTGGATAGATTTTAGGTGATTTAGGAGACAAGACTTGAATTTTTGCAAGTATGATATTTCAGTCAATAGGAATGAGGCCTGGGTTGCGAAATCGGCTTTGGATATTACTTGGTATGAAGAATGCTCTCCGGGCTATCATGGGAATTTCATAAAAATTCTTTTTTGATACTCTGTATTCATATCTTTTAAAGTGTCTTATTAGTGTCTTTTAATACTACTGTTTATGGGAACTGGAAATGCAAATGTCAAGTGGCTGTAATTGATGTGTTGCATGTGGAGATAGGCTATAGGGATTTATTTTCTGTGAGATGCAGAAGTCCAGAAATATCAGGTTGATGTGACTGCAATGTCCATCAAATAGTAGAAGACGATACCTATTCCTTACTTTCTGTACTGTGATGCTGTCTTTCCCAAAGTTCTATCCTAGATACTTCATTGCCATTTTCTCATTGGTCCACTCATTATATGAGTACCCAAAAAGAATATCTTCTGGTATGCCTCTCACTTTTTTAAACTATTCTGGCACAAACTCCTCTGCTTTGAGTATGATTGTAGTTTTCAGTGTAGTTCTATTTGTACAAGTATCTTCAATAACTAACAAATTCACATGTAGCATCTATATCTTATTAGTACTACTATGTCAATTTCAATAAATATAATATAAACTAAAAAGTACCTACTTTGTACATGTCACTTCAATTTCCCATTCTCATTAGGATTCCTAACAATCTCTAGTACCTTTTCTGACTGACCCAGGCCTAACAAAAATCCAACATAAGCAAGATTATAGGGTAACGTGTTCACACCTAGGGTGCTAATCACGCTTTGAGTACGATACTACCAGATAGCCAGCTTGCTTGGTAAGAGGCGAGGACTGTGTAGACTGAAGGAGGCTTCGAAAAGGTATAATAGAAGATCAAGAAGTAAACGTTTAACCAAGTATATTAAAGATACTGTCAGTTGAAGTCTACTGTTCTATCGTGGATTCAGGGGTATTTAAATACAAGTTCTCACTCATCTCCAGTATGAGCGATAACATAAACCATTCAAAGTATCAAGCGATACCTTTAAATCATAACAAGTATCAAACAATGCTGTAAAACAAAACATATAGTATAACCTAGTACCTATACTGGTTATATTCCCTGAAACAAAACATTTGTTTAACTCAGAACAAAACCAATAATCTGGAAAATTAAAATTCTCAAAGAAATCCCCCGCGCCATAACCTTCCTCCGCAAGGAAATCATAGCCCAACATGTAATCAGGCGACAAACTAGAAGCGCAAACTGCAACTTCAACAAAGAAACCACTTTCATACCAGGGCATGTCGCAGTAGTCCCGCACTCCAACATTGTTCTCACAGATCACTTGAACTATCCCACATTCTTCACAGTATAAACAGTAAACTTTAGAGAAATATTCAAATAATGGGATAGTACTGCGGTTCACCAAGAGTCCCACAAGCTCATAGCGCTGCCCCAGACTAAGTTTCACATAGTTTGACATCGTTATGGTTTCGGATGAGGAGGTGTTAGGTTCTAGCAGTAGTAGTCAATTGCCATGTCCTCTATTGCTGCATCCTTTTCACTGGTCTATTCAAATTCGCTACCAAAGTAACCAGCCCGAAAGCCGTCCTTTACTGGTCCTTCATCTATTTGTTCTCCTAACCAGTGGGTATCGGGCATTTCCAGTGACCAGTATCTTCTGGCTGGCCTGGCGATTCCTATCAAGATCTGTTGGATATTTGGTGGTGTTCCTTCCTTGTTGTGTTCCTAGCATTCCTTCACTAGTTCAATGCTGTGCTCGGGGCCTTCCAGAGGTTGCCAGCTGTCTTCGCTTCATGGATATCCTTTCTACTTCAATTGGAATTCGTTATTGCTGTATCATTTTCTGAGGTCCAGGATTTCCTCAACTTCCTACTCCAGGTTCACTTTTATCAGGATTGGGGTAGGGTGAGTACAGGTTTATCCAGGAACTTTTGGTCATCATTTGCGTGCTATCATTTTACTGAGGTAGAGTGGAAGACACCAGTGGACTTGTGATAGGTTCTTCTGTCCATCTAGGCTGTGTAGTTCTTGGTAAACTGATCGAATTCCAGTACTCTGAATGGTGCTCGCCAAGAAGGCTGTAGCTCCTTGCTGCTTTCAGACATTGATGCAAATAGTGCTTTATGTACTAGAACCAATTCACCAATCACTATAGGTTTGTGAGGTCTTCTGCTGTAATGGCCCAGGATACATGCGCTATGGAAGTGGGAACCTACACCCATACAGGTAGCCAGGAGGTGAACTGGTAGGAAATGGCAGGCAAGGTAGTACTTGAGCTACGGGGACCTGATGGCCCGGGCTCCGAGATAAACAGAATCAGCGGGCCAGATACTTAGGTACCTGGGAACACTTGGGAGTAGTGTTAGCGTACTTAGGGACCTCTGAAGGGGTAGTTATTTAGTTAGGCAGGGAAATTGGAGAAAGGTTAGAAGCGTCTATCTCCAGTGACAGAGTAGACAGGATAAGAGGGAAAAAGTCATCTTGTCCACCAGACAAGGTTACCCGACCCTCAGGCTCAGGTTACCCTGCCATCAGGCTTGGGTTACCTTGTCCAAAGTCCTGAGTTACCCTACTTTTCAATACGAAGTCCCTCCAGGAGTTCAGGAAAAATGACTGGAATGTTTGTCATACGAAGCCATGCATAATACTGGAATCTGGGGTCCCGGGGGATGCTATTGGACGAGCTACCCAGCTCCGAAGAAGCTGTAAATTGGACACATTATTCCTATCATACCCCTCCGGCCCCGCCTTGAGGCCCGGATGTCATGGGCAAATGGTTGTGTAGTTGTGCGCAGTCTAGCAAAGAGGAATCTTTGCTGACCTCCTTGCTACCACATATACATTGCTGCGGTCCGGTCGACTGTAAGCTGTTCGTAGAATATAAGAGGGGGCATAGGGTGGAAGGTGGAGTACCTCCTCCAAGTTGTTTGGAGTAAAACGGACCAAAACCCACGGAGATAACGGGTGTTACCTGTGGGGGTCCTGAAGGTAGTCCTGGGTGGTGCCGGGGCGACTGGGAAAGTTTTACACCTACCAAGCCCGTAAGTGTCCCCAATGCCATAGGCTCTGAAAGGGAAGTGCAGAGACACTAAAAGCATGATTCCCACCACAGGTAAGGTAGATCCGAAGAAGTGGTCATGGGTAGTGCCCATTGGGTCACTCCTGCACTACTGTATCCTGCGGAACACACCAGAAGCCCGCAACTCGTAAATAGTAGACAGAGAAAGTGCTCACGGTAGGTTCCGGAGCCAGGTAGAGATCAATGCATATAGGACGGGTGTCATAGATAGTCCGGTTCATCAGGTGTCTTGACTGTTAGCCACTGGCAAGAAACTGATACAAAGAGGTTTTCACTCGCGCAGGCAAAATGAGAATGCACCGTAGAAACAATAGCCATACAAGGTGAATGCAGACTAGAGTGTATCCACACATGCATGCCCAAAGGGTGTGCCAGGAGACATGTCGGACCACCCTTAGCGGAGAAGGGTGTGCTTGAATAGTTGGAGTAAACTGATAGGGGAGTTTCTGGCATAAGATAAAACTACCTCAAAGTCTATGCAAGAACTTACCTACCCCAACAATCAATCCTCTGGAGACCTTAATTGAGTGAAGCAGCAGGCTTAATGATATTAAGTTTTACCGCTTGCTTTACTCTTACATTGTGTGACCATTTGGCGATAAGTTTGAAGTTGTTCAGTGCGGTTGCATGCTTGGGATCCATCTTCCTAGGGGAGCGCCTGTTACATCTGCGTTGTGCTACTGTAGTTGCCCTTCGCTGTCTTGCTTTTTTTACTCCTTGGAAAGGTAAGTTTTGATTGGTTTGGTGCCCATCGAGGTAGTCATCCCAGGTGGGGACAACTGAATCCTTGAAGAGGGTTACCAGAAGTATGGGGCAGTTGCATCCCTACATTGCCTTGTATGATAACATGTTGCAGGTTTCGGAGAAGCCAGCATTCAGGTATGTTGTGAGGGTAGTAAGGAGGGGTTTCTAGTTGGTCTGAGGTCTGTAGACTATGTTCCTCAAGCTGGTTTTGAGATCGTGGATCTTTCGCTCAACCTGTCCCTTAGTCTCATGGTGACGAGGCACTGTTTTGATATGCTCAATTCCAAGGGATTTGGATGTCTGCTTCCACCAGGTAGATTGAAAACCAGGGTCAGCATAACTGATTATCAATAGTGGGTGGCCGTGAGGGGTAAAGATGTCTCATTCTGGAAGTTTTATTGTTCTTTCCACTGTGACTATGGTGTTGGTAGGTATAAGCAACCCAGAGCTGCTTAATCGATCCACTGCTACCAGGATAAGGTCAAATCTATTTGACTGGTTGAAGGGTCCAGCCAAATCAATAGCGATCGATTGGAACACCTAAGACACTAGATCAAGTATTTGGGTCCTTCCTTCTCGTCTGTGCCTTGATTCCTTATTCCTCTGGTAGGGGTCACATTGCTTCACGTAATCGCAGAGGTCCTTCCTCATCTCTGGCCAGTAGATGCATCCAGTTGCATATTGGAGGTTTTGTTCTGCACTGTGGTGCGCTTTGTCATGCATCCCCTAGAAGATATATTCTCGTAGCGTTTTCCTATTCAACACCTGCCTCTTGGGAATAAAGAGGCATTGTTCACCATAACAGGTCCTTGTGTATAGCATTCCATCTGCTATGTAGGCTCCTTCCAGGTCTCCTTGCCCAGTGCAACTCATAACTGGGGAGTAGATTCATTCGTGTTGGTATCCAGATAACATCCGTTGTTAGAAAACGCTCTACATTTGGCAAGATGTATCGATAACATCCTCTTCATCTTCAATCTGTTGTGCTCTGGTTGTGGTCTGTCCTGTATCTTCTTCTTCCCTGACATTATGAAGTGTATGGTAGTATGCATCCATCGGGGGAGGTATAACTGGGGCAATCAGTCCGCTGTTGTAGATGCTAAGTGATCCTCCATACAGGGGGTCTGCTGCAGGTAGTCCCAGTGGGCGCGACGGAGGGGTTACCCTCTAGGTTTCTATGGCTGGAATAGCAAGGTGTAGGTGTAGTTGCGGACATAGGAGGGTCACTGGAGGTTGTATCAGTTCATCTGATAGCACTGCTACTGCTTGAGACATAGGCTTGTCCCATTCAGAGCCATATTTAGCAGCACCCATGGAGGGCAGTTTGTCTTCCCCTTTCTGGGATTGGCAGCAAGTGCGCAGTTCCGGGAACCGCATGGAGCAAGCTGGGGAGGTAGGAAGGTTTTGTGAGCTATCGAGGCTACTGCTTGAGAAGGAACTTTGTAGGAGGTGGAGTCAGAGATATCATTATGCTCAAGGGTGTGATTGAGGACGAGTGGTGGAGTCTGATCATTGGAGTCTTCAAAGATACGGGAGAGTGCATCTGCTAAATAGTTTGTTCATCCTGAGTTATACACCACCTCGGTATTGCATTTGCTTAGTTCACTGATCCAGCGAGTCCTCTTGCGGCCAGGGATCCAGTCAGTCTTCAGGGTAACCAGGGGTTGGTGGTCTGTGATGATTGTAAATTTCAAACCTATAAGTATATAGTTGAATGCTTGGAGTGCATTGATCACCACTAGTGCCTTCTTGTCTGCAATATTATAGTTGGTCTGTGAGTTTGTAAACTTCCGATTGTGTAGTGCTGCTGAGTGGGCTGTTTCATGTATTGGCCCCTGGCTAACCCATGCTCCTACCCCAATATCCGAGGCAATGG
The DNA here is from genome assembly GCA_003182015.1 of Tuber magnatum. Taxonomy (NCBI): domain Eukaryota; kingdom Fungi; phylum Ascomycota; class Pezizomycetes; order Pezizales; family Tuberaceae; genus Tuber; species Tuber magnatum. The sequence continues at coordinate 766,576 of PYWC01000083.1, read as the reverse complement.
TTATCAGCCATATGGGGTCTTCTGAGTGATAATTTATTGGTCTGATCATCTGTACCTGTTTCATTAGTTCTTTGATGTTGGATAATACTTTATCATGTGTGTCTGTCCAGACAAACTCTGCTTTGCCTGTCAGATCTGTACAGGGTACCATGACAGTGGTATAGTATAGTAGGAATTGCACGATATAGTTTTCCAGACCCAGGAATCACTGCAGTTCTTTCTGGTTTCATGGTCTGGCCTATTCCCCAATCAAAGCTAGTTTCCCAGGGGAGGCATAAATCCCTTCATCATTTATAACACATCCTAGTACTTCCAGTGATTTCGCAAATAGGGTCGACTTGTTTCTGCTGCCACAAAACTTTGCCTGGCTCAATCACTCACACATGCTTCTGATATGTTGTATGTGCTCTGCTTCAGTGTCACAATAAATAAGGATATCGTCAATATATACCCATACAAAGTGGCATGGAAAGTCTCTGAGCAGGTCCTCCATTATGTGCATGAAGGTAGAGGATGCATTCATGTCAACTTGTAACATGACCTTGCTTGCAAATCCGCCAAAACAGGTTTTGAAGGTATTGAACTTTTATTTCCTGGTTCAACTCGAGTCTGGAAGTAGGTATCACTGAGGTCTATCTTGCTTCACAATCTTGCTCTTCCTACCACATTTAAGATCTGTGTCTAGTTTGAGATCGTCGAGCTATCCATGACTGTGTTATTATTCCATAGATTCAAGTCCACTAGTGGCCTAATCCCCCCATCGGATTTCAACTGAACAAACCTGGGTGCTGCCCCTATGGACTCGGTCTGGTAGATTACTCTTGTCCTTAGTTTCCTATTTATACAGTTGCAGAGCTTTTCTTTGTATACTTCAGGTATAGTGTATCTCAGTTGGTTTCAGAGGTCTGTGGTATCTTTTAGGCGAATGTGGTGGTTCACATTTCTAAGGGATGGTAAGGTCTCGGAATCTTCTCTGAGTATAAATCCATAAACCTGGTTAGGACTTCCTCTTCTTCGGTTTTGCAGATTGCTGCTCTGAACTGCACACTTGTTGGTTTGCATAGTACTCGGACCTTTTTCTCAGGGAGTTCAATTGCTGCTTTAACACACCAGATAACAGCCCTGTACTGAGGCAGGAAAGACAACCCAAATAGTGTATTATATTTTCCCAAGTTTCCGACCATTACCCTTTGGTTCGGTAGCTTAGCCCAACTGGGTTGGATGGTTACTTCACAAGTCTTATCACTTGTTGATCGTGATCCCTTTATAGCTATTTTCACAGTGACCAGTGTTTTCACCAGCTGAGTGGAGATGCCCTGAGTTGTGACAAAAGTGTTGCTAATGATATCAGCACCTACCGCACCTTTTTCAAACAACACCCTAGTGCGTGCACTATTAATTAAGATGGTTTCTTCCAGACCATAGTGGGGGTAAAGAGTAGGGGCTAGAAGGGTTCAGTAGCACTCAATCCCAGTCTCTGCATCTGCTGAGTTGATCTCCACCTCCTCAAACTCCTGTGTCTCCACCTGGTTTGCTGAGGTTTCTGTCTTAATCTGTCGTTTGGTGGGGCAGTCTTGTGCCATGTGTCCTTTCTTTCCATATTCAAGGCATTCTCTATTCTCCTTTCATTTCTGTTTAGTATTCCTGGGGATCTTTTTCTGGATTGGTTTCATCTTCCTCCCATGTTGGTGTGGCTTCTCTTGTGGTTTTCTCTCTCGTTTTACTGTACTTTGCTTTCCATAAGTGCCAGTTTCATGCAGGATCACATCCTGCTGTTCTGCCTTTACGATGATGTCTTCTATCTCACCATCTTCTGGTTCTATTGGTTCTACCCCTTGTGTAAGTCGAGTATCCATAGTGTCATAGAACTTCCATTTTGGTATCTAGTTGACTGGGAATTGAGGCATTCATCCTCGGTACATCAGGAGTTCTGTCGCTATCTTTGTAATTCTTTCTGTTCTGCCAATGCAAACTTGCTGGATATTGTTGAAGGCTTTGAATAGTTCTTCTCGATTTCGGCTTGACTGGAATGATTTCTGTAGGTATTCTAGTACTGTTTGTCCACTAATGTAGTCTCTCTCCTTGCATTTATCTATGCATTTGTGGTATGCTTTCAAGGTAGCTCCTTTACACAAAGCTCCAACATGGAGTCCAGTGTGCTTCTCGGATATCTTGATTCCCTGTATGAGCAGGTACTGGCATATCAAGGTTTCCCATCGCTTGAATCCTTCACATTTGATGTTGTCCCCTTTTCTGCTGAACTTCTTGGGTAGTGGTAACTTTATCTTCAGTTTCTTTCCTGGCTGATCATCAGCGCTTCCAGTTGGGGGTACTGGGGGAGGCGATGGGCCTCCTGAGCTAGACATATTGGATATGCTTTTCTCACTTTCGCTCTCCTCTGTCTTAGGTGGGTTCTTTGCTGATAGTGCAGGGTTTTCCGATGTCTCAACTCTTTCTTTCTTAGGTTGTTCTAACGTTCATGAAGCCTGGTCTTTGGCAAGATGCCTGGCAGCTTCATCAGTGCTGTGCTCTGCCATGTCCCTTGGCTCCTTGGGTTGTCTGGGGCGTTCTAACCCTTCTTTTGGAACTTGGTTTCCACTCCTCGTCCTGAGGGGTTGAATAGTGTGAGCTGGCAGAGCTGACCACCCTGGGTTCTGCTGCTTCCAGCTGCTAATGTTTCTTAGTGGACATCCGTAGGTTGATCAGACCTTGTCCAGGTACAGAATTTGTAACCACTTGCCGTGGTTAAAAAAAGTAATATGTTCACACCTACAGTTCTAATCAGGCTGCGAGTACGATAGTAACAGGTGGCCTGCTTGCTCGGCAAGAGGCAAGAGCTGGGCAGACTAAAGGAGACTTCGAAATGGCGTAATAGAAGATCAAGAAGTAACCATCTAACTAAGTATATTAAAGATACTGTCACTCAATGTCTGCTGTTTCCATTGTGGAATCAGCAGCGTTTAAATGCAAGTTCTCACTCATATCCAGTATGAGTGATAATATAAACGATTCCAAGTATCAAGCGATACCTTTGAAACATAACAACTATCAAACGATACCATCAAATAAAACATCAAACATTCAAAGTATCAAGCAATACCTTTGAAACATAACAAGTATCAAACAATACTATCAAATAAAACACAAAATATTTAAAGTATCAAGGGATACCTTTGCAATATAACAAGTATCCAATGACACTGTAAAACAAAATATAAAACATAACCAAGTACCTGTACTGGTTACATATAGGTATTTTGAGTAGTGATTTGATACCCTCATACAATTGCTTCTAACTATATAAATCTAATTAATACACGTTTAGTAGAAAACTAGCTAGAAAACAAATAAGATAAACAAATAGAATAAACAAAATAAATTAAGAAATAAACAAAAATGAAGCAAAAAGACAAAAAACTTAAGATAGAGGAGTACCTCATCAAAGAAATGATTTATTAGTTGCTGATTCTTTCTATGAAGATTGCGAATGAAGTTCAACTGTTTACTAAAGCAGGACTTCACTTTCTGGTGTTTTTTTTTTTTTTGAAAGCCTCCTCCTGTCATTTTCCAAGTGTCTCATGTGGATTTCTTCTTCGTACAATGGAGGTTGCAATTTCACGCAATTCCCATACAGTCGGAGGAAATTCCAGATGGCAGTAGAAGTAGTACCCGTCTATCACGGGCTGTTCTTCTTCTGGCAAGAGCTTTTGCCTTCTTTGGCCCTCCTCATTATCGCTCTTTCTTCCCTTTCGACGATGCACAATGGTACTGGGAGTGGCCCCCACCATTTCCGGCGGCAACAGTGAGGCTAGGGGCAGTTTCGATGGAGGCCATCCCAATCGCCATTTGTTCTTGAATGCTGAGAGGAATCATGGAGTTGTTTGATCCCATTATCAGAGTCTATCGTATGAAATTGATGGATGGATTTTCTTGATTCTGTCGGTTTTGTTTGGGGTGATATGATGAAATTCACTTTACTATTTTGACTTGACTAACTATTCCTGAATGCCAAGGTATGCCGCCCCTCGCTGAGGGGTCTGGCGGTTTATCCCAAGCAACATCCAATAGCCCGGGTAGCTAACCGAACGTACAGATTGGACGAAGGCCAACGAATACATTTTGCAGTGCCATAAAGTTTAGGAATAGCATGGCAGTCCGAGGCAGTGAGGTCGGCTCTTATTCTGGGGTTCTGTGCTGTCGTTTCCCTCGGAGGTTTACGCTTTTTTTCTTCGTCAAGGTGAAAGAAATCACTGCGATATGGTTGGTCGGGATAATTCTCGTAGACACTCTTCTCCCTAGAGCGGTGGAGCTATCGTCTCCGGAGCCGAGTAGAGCTGTCAGGCTTAACGTTCGACCAGAAATATTAACGGGATTTACGCTTGGCCATTTTTCTTATGTTAGCGGTTGTGGAAGAACTATAATCTTGTGGATGATTCTAGAAGTGACAGGATTGCGGTGGATATTCGGGAGTGATGTGGATTGTTTTAGAAGATTATGGAGAAGTTTCTTTGGACATGTCTTTCCTTGGTCATCACGGGAGTGTACGGAGGAATAGGGATTTGTGTGGAGGAAGAAAGATATATGTGGTGACCTCTGGAGTGGTAGGAAGGCTTTTATTCTGTTTCGCATCTACATCCGTCTTTACCGTTAGTTTAGAGAGAGGGAGGACGACGAAGTCTCTGATCGTACCTTTCACACATACCCACCGTGAGCCCACTATACCACTGCGCTATTTGTTGGCCACCCCACAGCTGTATCGCTCCCAACGTGACATTTTACAGTTTCTTGTCTGTTTTGTCAGCGCCAAAGCAAAAAAGCAACCAATAAGTGTCAGGGCTGAGTACCGGGAAGAAAAGGAGGTTCGCAAGCATTGGATTCATTTCTAAAGCCGGTTTTTGGCGCTATACACTAGTGGCTAGCTTGATGGGCCGACCGTATATCATGTTGGCTAACATGGTAGTCGTGAACCTAAACTTTTGTCCGCTATGACTACGAATATTCATTCACCTAGTTGAGTATGGGCTCGCTAATGTGGAATCATTCTCCACTGTCACATTTTGAATTGATTTTTTTCTTCCCAATACCGAGCTGCAGGTGTTTTAGTCTGTCAATTAGCCTACACACTACTCTCCCCGCCACTTGCCCTAGGGGCGAGTGATGAGTTGTGATTTTAGAGGGCCTGGGTGGAAATCTCATGTCTCGCATCGATAGGTTTTACCAACTGGCATATTAGCAGGAAATTGGGTTTACGGCATGGAAACTGTATCGCAAGCCGGAGTACAGACCACGCTGTACTCACGCGGCGCTCCGGTGCCAGCTTCCTTATAAGCATTGGCTCCCCAATTCGTCACGTTATTGTGGATATGTTCCATCCCAGTCGCCAAGTAGCCCACTTGGTCAAAGGGATTTGCCATTAACAATACAGGCGACCCCGCGGCTAGGATATCCTAGTGGGCAATTAATTTTTAACCGATCCGTGGCATAAAGGAAGGGAGAGGGTAAATGATCGGGTGATAGAGTATGAAGAGTAAAAGTATTTCAAAAGAACTGTAAGGGGGATCTTGTAATGGACGGAGCTAACTAGCTGTAGACCCTGTTGCCCACGCACTCCGGGAA
>PYWC01000083.1:709257-760273 GCA_003182015.1 Tuber magnatum | reverse complement strand
CAGGCGCACGTTTTGATTCCTGGCGAAGCTGACGCTAGCCCGGGCGTCCAGGACTGTTCTCGTGCTGACGACATGGATAGGGTAAGTCCCGTGGGTACACGTTCCTTCTGTAGAATTCGTCGTGGGGAGGCAAGACATGCCGGTGAATAGCGGGGACATGATCGACGTGGGATGTTCACCGCTGCTGTTTTTCCGAAATACTCGAAACAAGTCACTCGGAAAGGAAGAAAGAGAGAACGGAACTCACTAGAAATCAGAATTATGCCGCCCGCCGACAACCCCCGCGCACCCCGTCTCGTCGTAGAATTCACAAGCACAGCAAACAGCCGCTACCGGTACTGGTTTCGAAAATGAGCCTGGGGTAACAATGCCCCCAGCACTGGCCACTTGTCCTCCCCCGGCCAGTTGTAACCCCCCGTGTTGGATTTCGCACATCCTCGTCTCCGGAGCCCGGCAGATCCTCCTACCATTTCTGGTGTTGGTGTCAGGGAGTTCTCTCCCGAAGCCGATTTCTGGATATCAGTGGGTGGCGGTATCTGTCGGGTTCGTTTGCTCTGCATTGAGGGTGGCTGCAAAAGCGGTGTTTTGGTAGAGTCACTGCGGAATTTATCAGTAGCATGATTGAGATTACCGCGGATGACTTTGGAAGTGACCTCTAGCGAGCGGAGAGGAGGGGTTGTATCTTAAATATTGATAAACATATAGCTCCAAACACCCATTTCAATAAACTTGCTCACGCCCGGCAGTTTTACCGCACATACAATACAAATATAAAGTACGGGTGCAAAAGTACTCGTCCGGCAACGCAACGGCAACCCTATGATCACAACAAATTTACTACCTATTCAACCACAACTGCTCAGAATAAACTGGAAATGTGTATAGACATGCAATAAATATAAGGAAAGCTATATATACAAGTAGAAAGCAAAAAAAATTAATACTTTGTATACCATACCCTTGCATCTAAGACAGCAGCCACTCTATTAGGCAGAGACTCCCACAACTTTTCCAGAAATTCACCTTCAATATCCTGAGCCCAAACCTGATTGAGGGCTTCGGCTAGATGTTTTCTAACAGTATCTGGACCCTCCTTGGTCATGTGAATCTTGGGAAAGTGCTGGTATAGCTTTTCCTTCACCCTCTTCTAACAGTGCTCAATTGGATTGAGGTCTGGGGAATTGGGTGGCCATTCCATAACTGGTGTATTGTTTTCAGCAAACCAAGCCACAGTATCTCTTGCAGTATGTATCTTTGCACCATCCTGCTGAAAGATAGGATCCCCAACTATATTCTCCACCTCCTGCCTGATATCAACTAAGCCATCCTCCACAACTCCAATATATACAAATCTATCCACACTCTTTTCAAAAAGAGGAATCAGAGGACCCTTGTTTCTAGCCCAAATACAAGCCCAAACCATCAGCTTCACCCCTGGCCCCTTGGTAACCCCATGGATACAGTCTTTGTGCCATTTTGCTTCAGGTGTTCTGAATATCCAAATACTCTTACGATCTTTAAACTTTTCAACCATGCATTTATCACTAAAGATAACACCTTCAAAGTCTTCCTTTGTCCAATCTTTATACTTCCTTGCCCAAGCCAACCTCTTAACAGCATACTCATCCTTCAGGAGGGCTCTTTTCCTAGCCCTCTATTTCTTCATGTTGTTTGGTGCCAAAGTGCTCTTGACTTTATGAAGGGAAGTATGAGGTGCAACATCATTGTGCAATTCTGATAAAGTCTGGCCACATGCCTTCTTAGACTCTCTGACTAGGTGGTGATAAGTTCTGGTAGTGATAATGCTTGGTCTTCCAGGTTTTGGGAGAGTGTTTGCATCACCTCTCTTTTGGAAGTAGATATGAAAACTTTGGACTATACTCTTAGTACGGTGTAAGAGGTCTCCAATTTCTGAAAAAGAGATTTTTTTTTTTCCTCAGAGCAACAATTTGCCCTTTCTCAAACTTGGTCATGTAGTCTGTCATCTGGGGAGACATTGTGATTGAGAGATGGCTGATCATCAAGGTGGGGTTTTTTGAGGTCTTGCTAGGTAACTACCGATTGGATGAATACTTTTGCCCTAGTACTTTAATACCCCCACGAGCAACTTTTATGATAGCATAATACTACTACACTATCGTAATTGACTGGTACTGGTGTCTGATACACTGTATGTAGTTAACAAATGAGTCAGAAAGTCGTAACCAGACCATGGATGGTATGGCATAGTAGTAATAATATCAACCTCCAGTCCACCTGAAGAATAACACCAACCAGTCGCACTACAACACAAAGGGCCAATAATTTCAACATCTACAATCCCACCTACTCGCTTGCGGCTAGAGTGAACTTGAAGGATGTTTGTACCAGAATGGAAGATTAGCAAATCTTAAGGCATAGAGTGAAAGTTGAAGGACATACAAAATTGATGCAAGCATGAGAATCAGTAATGTTGGTGAGGTTGGTTAACCAGCAGAGATAAGCTAAGGAGGCCATCCAATTCAATATCTAGTGCCTTAACCAATGAACTACAAACACAAAAGACCCCAGAACAGATGGTTTATCAGAGAGTGGAAAGGTTGCAAGAGTATACACATGAGTCTAAAGTATGCGGAAACTCAAAGGAGGTTGAAAAAAAAGAAGAATTTCGAGGACAATAGTAGAAGAAGCATATAATAGTGATGGAATTCTATGCCTATCTGGTAAAACATTCAAACCGGAGTTCGTTGGGGGTTGCTGCCAAAATTGTAGCAACAACGGGATAGGCAGGTTGGGTAGCAAGAAGAATTGAAGATTGGGCACAGGTATGAGAGGAGAAGTAGTTGGTTTCCAAAAGTGAGCAAGGAATTGGAAAGCATATGAGTAATTAATATAAGGATGGGAGATAGGAGCTGGAGGTTTGAAAAGTCATATCAGGACTAGATCTAGCACTGACATTACTAAAGTAGGGAAATATAATCAGTAGCTATCTCATGTTGGAGGAATATGGAGAGGTGTAATGGGTAGGGTGCATCTGGTATCAAGAGCAGATAGTCCAAGATACACTACAGCAGAGGGGATGAGAGATGGGTACAGGTATACAAATAAGACATGTTTGTATTAAGACTTTAGGAGATCAGGGACAGGGTATAATGTTTCCTACCAGTTAGTACTTTACTCACACAGGTGATAATAACTTAGCCACGAAGAATCGAGACTGGAGTTCTTTTTTTATATTGGATAGCTAAGCACGGAAGGCTCCTATCTGGTGACTCATTGATAAGAGTATATGCAGAATGTAGCCATATGGGTCAAGAGTAAAGTAGTAAAGTTATTGGTAAGAAGATATAAAGATGAAAATATGAGGAGCTTATCCTACAGGGTCCTAGTAATCTCTTTTATACTCACTCTTCACACCAACCCAAAGCCTTTGACTCATACCTCTAAGTCACTTGTTATAGTTATATGTACTAAGTGCATCACATGTGTGAGACCCATGATCACAAACCGAGTTATGGGCAAAAGTCATCATATTATACAACTTGGAACTAGGAGTTGCTCAAATGTATCAACCACTTGTAAATAGCCAACAACTTACAACTGTGAGTCATGCAAGATCCCATGACTCTGAATATGAGTCATGGTATGATAGCCTAACTAATCTGCCTTTCTCTACTCTATTTTGAGTACATTTCAAAAGCTGACATAAATATTCTTCTACCTCCATCACTGTTTGTGACATTAGCCTCTCTGTCTCTCGAGCCTGAGTTCCATTAGGCTATGCCTATTCCATCAGGGCTCTCTCCAACTTCTTTGCTTCTCTTTCCAACAACTGCCTGTAGTCTGCCTCTCACTTCACCTGAACTCTCAGCTCCTGGAGGGAGGTATTTTGACATTCAATTGTTTGTTGCTATCTTCTATAGTTCTTTCATGGGTGGTAATAGTTGTTTTTTGGTTCATGATGACCTCTTAGTTCTTGTCCACCATTTTCCATAGGTTATCAATGTGTCGGTATAGGCTTTCCTTATTCAGCATAGTTTCTGTATTTTCCACACTCCTCTCTCAGTTCTAACATGCCCTGACTACAGATCAGTATGTTCTTGTTCCTTGGTGACTACTTTTCTGAGGTTTCTCTTCTCTATTCTTCTGTGAGTAGTACTGCACCTCAATTTTCTGCATCTTATAAGTCTTGCACCCATCTTGATAGCACATCTCCTATCACTTCTTTACATATTTCTCCTTGCTATTCCTGTAGGCCCTTGGTGCTATGGGGAACCAGTTTTGTTCCTGTTTTTTCACTTAGATGCACTCAGCACCTATTATTATAGCATGCCATCCAGCATATTGAATTGTATTCTACCATTCTCTTCTCCTCTTGTTGCTGTTCACCTTGTTCAGCTTTAGACGGCCATGGTGTATCCTAGACTAGTAGCAGTATGGTCATGGGGAGACTGATTGTCATGTCCTATCCATCTTGTAGCCTCAAATAAGATGACCCAGTTTGCCTGATTGAGATCTTTGCCCATAGAGGGTTTGCAGAATTATCTGACATGGCCACCCAGTAGGGATATGGTAGTATTGGGTTTTTGGTTGCATGTATAGAAGACGGGGTTGCACAGTTGGCTATTAATCGAAGGGGTAGATTAGCTGAGATTTTGCATAACAGAACCTCATGGAAAGTGATGGAAGACTGCGGCTGTACATGAGGAAGGGCCAAGTAGTATTGGGATTTGTCAGTGGAGGATTTTTCTTTGCTATATAAATGGGTATGCTGCTCTGTAGTTTTCTTTTCTTATGCAATCTGGTATTTTTCAGCCTACACATATACTTAGGAGATACAACTTTGTTTCATCTTTACATCACTGGAACCCATGAACTGTGACCCTGTCTCTTAAGACCTTGTTCCTAAGCCCCTTGAGGCTTGATACAAACATATCCTATTTGTACACCTGCCCCTCCCTCTTGTCTTGCCTAGTGTGGTATCCCTTGAACTATTTGCCCTTGACACTACACGGACCCTGCCCCTTATACAAGGTTGCATCTACTATGATCCAATCCACCCCATTACCTATGGAGATTGCTTGAAGTATGATACCTGCTGTGCTGTTCTCAAACCTGAACCAGACCACCAGCCTGTCCAACAAACTAGTAGGCAATGGGACTTGTAACCAGAGATACAATTGTCTTACCTGCATCTGAGCTATCCTTCTTCAGACTGTAAACCTACCTGCCCCCCTCTGAGTCCTCTACCAATGAACAGTTATAACAACAAGTACACAACCTGATGCAGGATCTTCAGACCCCTGGCTATAAAAGCCAAGACCTGGAGGCCCACCTTGCCACTACTAAACAAGACCTGGTCTGTACCAACATGACTGTCACCTGACTTAACAATGCACTCTCCACTGCCCCTGCAGGCCCTACCACACCACCTGGGGGTAGTACGAAGACCTTAATCCTGAACCGAGAAAGGTTTGATGGTAGTGTGCAAAAATGCGGCCCCTTCACCACTCCACTTTGTACGAAACTCCTCTAAGATCACCACTAGTTTCACAGCGAGCAACACTATTTGGCATATACTATCAGCCTCTTAACTAGGTCTGCCTTCCTACAGGTACAACCCAATATCACTACAGAAGATATCAATTATACAGACACCGAGGTCCTGTTAGTAGAACTAGAACAAGAATTCAGGGATCCAAACTGGGTTGTTATGGTAGAAAGAGGCACAAGGAACCATGCTTGGAAGGACTGTACATTTGTGGAATACCTGGTTGACTTCCAATGCCTGGCCGCTGATACTAACTGGCATGATGCTACTGAGTGTGGTGCTATTTACAGGGGCCCAAGCTCAGAACTAGAAGATACATTAACCACTATTGGAGACTCTCAGGAGATCTTGACTGCCTACGCCAGCCTGCTGAAGAAGTTCGACAAGAACATTCAGGCATGTGGTGTCCACAAGAAAGGTTCTTTCTCCTCGTCTTCATATACCTCCACCACTACACAAGGATGATCCACCACCCCTGCCCCTGTGACCACCACTACGATACAAGTGTGATCTACCACCTCTAGTCTATGGACTACCACTACTACAGGTACAGCCTCTGGCCCTATGCTGCTTTTCAGGGGATGGCAAACATTGACTGATGTCCTGAGAGATGACTGAATGTGGACAGGCCTATGGCTCTATTGTGGAGGGCATGGACATGTGGCCAGGCAATGCCTGAACAAGTGACTCCATCTCATGCAAGAGGAGAGCATCTCACCTTTTGATGCTGCAATAGTTCATCAGAGCATCCACCCTGAGTTCAAGCACTTGCTCAACTAGTTATCCCAAGTCCACAATATGGCACTGGCATGGAACATGTTAAGCGTTTTCCTTGTTTATTCATATCTAGTTTGTCTTTGGAGAAAGTGGAAAATGGAGTTGAAGGTAACCACTTGGTAATCGCCTATGATATTATGGACAACCAAAATATAATACATTCCTACGCCCTTATTGACTTCCAAGAAACTTGATATCTATTCATCCATAGAGAGTTTACATGCCACCAGCCCCTTTCCTTGTTCAAACTGAAGAAAACTATCCAACTAGTGGTAACAGATAGAATACTGATTAGCTTCACATCTTTTACCCACCTGACCCAGATAGGGCGGAGGATCATTGACTACCTCGAAGTACTACTGTTCTTCATCACTAAACTAGGGGGATACCCCTTGACCCTGGGTATCCCTTGATTGCAATAACGTGATATGATAATCCAGTTTGCCAGCACCAACAGTACCTTGGAATCTGACTACTGGTGTAACCGGTACAGGTACTAGGTTATGTTTTATGTTTTGTTTTACAGTATTATTTGATACTTATTATGTTTCAAAGGTATCGCTTCATACTTTAAATGTTTTATGTTTGATTTGATCGTAGCGTTGGACACTGGTTATCTTTCAAAGGTATCGCTTGCTACTAGAAATGTTTTATATTTGATTTGATAGTATTGTTTGATACTTGTTATGTTTCAAAAGTAACCCTTGATACTGGAGATGTTTCATGCTTTATGTGATAGTATCATTTGATACTTGCTATGTTTCAAAGGTATTATTGGATAGTTTGAAAGGGAATGTGTTATCGCGCGTGCTGGATATGAGTGAGAACTTGTATTTAAACACCACTGATTCCACGATGGAAACAGCAGACTTCGACTGACAGTATGTTTAATATACTTGGTGGAACAGTTACTTCTTGATCTCCTATTATGTCCTTTCGAAGCCTCCTTCAGTCTACACAGCTCTCGCCTCCTGCCCAGCAAGTAGGCCACCTGTTACTATCATACTCGAAGCGTGATTAGCACGCTAGGTGTGTACATGTTACATTTTTTTAACCTTTGTGAGTGGTTACAAATATTGTCCCTGGACGAGGCCTGATCAACCTATAGATATCTACCAAGAAACGCTAGCAGCTGGAAGTGGTGGAACCCACAGCGGTCAGCTTCGCCTACACACTCTATTGAACCCTTCAGGATGAGGAGTGGGAAGCAAGTTATACAGGAAGGGCCACAATGCCTCAGACAACTCCAGGAGCCAAGGGACATGGCAGAGTCCAGCACTAATGAAGCTGCCAGGCAGCTTGCGAAAGACCAGGCTTCATGAACCTTAGAACAACCTAAAGAAGAAGATCTCAAGACATTGGAAGACATCCCACCATCACCAAAGAATACTCTTGAAGAGAGGACAGCGAAAGCGAGAAAAGCGAATCTAATATATCTAGCCCAGAAAGCCCGCCACCTCCCCCAGTAACCCCAACTGGTAGCACTGATGACCAGCCAGTAAATAAACATAAGATAAAGTTACCACCAGCGGAGAAGTTCATCAGAAAGGGAGACAACCTCAAGCCTGAAGCATTCAAGCGATGGGGACCCTCGATACGCTACTTCCTACACACAACAGGGATCAAGACAGCTGCAAAGGAAACAGGACTCCATGTGGGAGCTTTCGGTGAAGGAGCTCCCTTGGAAGTATACTACCAATGCATGGACGAATACGATGATGGCGACTGCACCAGCGGTCTGACAGTTCTAGAATATCAGCGGAAACAATTCCAGTCATACCACAACCAAGAAGAACTGTACCAAGCCTTCAACAGCAATCAGCAAGTACGGAATGGCAGAATAGGAAGGATGACAAAGATAGCTACAGAGGTTCTAATATAGCAAGGAGGAATGACTGAACCTACAGTTAACAACTATGCACTGAAGCGAAGATTCTATGACATCAGGGATACTCGACTTAGACACGTAGTAGAACTAATGGAATGGAAAGATGATGATATGGGCAATATCATTGTAAATGCAAAACAACAGGATGTGATCCTGCATGAAACCAGTGCCTATAGAAAGCAAAGTATAGCAAAGCAAGAGGGAAGACTACAAGAGAAGCTCCACCAACAGGAGCGGAAGATGAAACCAATCCAGAAGAAGAGCCCCAGAAATACCGAACGGAAAGGTCAGGACAATAGGGAATACTTGGAAGGTGGAAAGAAAGGACACATGGCGCAAGACTACCCTAGCAAATGACAGATCAAGACAGAAACATCAGCACACCAGGTTAAGACACAGGGGTTTGAAGAGGTAGAGATCAACTCAGCTGATGCGGAGACTAAGATTGAGTACTACCAAACCCTTCCCGCCCCTACCCTTCACCCCTATCAAGCTTTGGAGGGAACCATCTTGATTAAGGGCACATGGGCTAGAGTATTGTTTGACAAAGGGGCAGTGGGTGGAGACATCATTAGCAACACCTTCATTACAACCCAGGGCATCTCGGCTCACCTAATGAAAACAGCGGTCACCATAAACATGGCCATGAAGGGATCACGATCAACAAGTCATAAGACTTGTAAAAGAATCATGCAACTTGGTTTGGCTAGACTACGAAACCAAAGGATAATGGTTGGGAATTTGGCGAAATATGATGCACTATCAGGGATGCCTTTCCTGACCCAGCAAAGGGCTGTTATCTAGTATGGTGAAGCAGCAATTGAACTCACGAAGAAAAAGGTCCGTGTACTATGCAAACCAACCAGTGCAGAGTTCCGAGCGGCAATATGCGAAACTGAACAAAAGGGCAGCAAAACTGAGTTTGCAGATGTATTCACAGAGAAGATTCCGGAGACCATGCTATGCCTTAAAAAGGTGAACCACCATATTTGCCCAAAAGATACAACAGACCTCCAAAACCAACTGACATACAGTACACCCGAACCATACAAAGGAAAGCTGTTTGACTAGATTAATGAGAAATTAAGAACTGGAGTTTTCTACAGGACCAAATCCTCAGGAGTAGCGCCCACGTTTGTTCAGCTGATATCCGATGGAAGGATCAGACCACCAGTGGATTTGCAACCACGAAATGAGAACAGAGTCATGGATAGCTCATTCATCCCAAATTAGACACATATCCTGAACGCTGTGGGAAGGGCAAGATTCTGTAGCAAGATGGATCTTAGTGACACCCACTTCCAGACCTGAGTTGAACCAGAAAATGAGAAATTCAATGCGTTCAAAACCCCTTTTGGTGGATTTGCGAGCAAGATAAGCTTGCGAGGTGACATGAATGCACCCTCTCCCTTCATATGCATAATGGAGAATCTACTCCGTGACTTTCTACACTACGTTGTGTGGGTGTCTATTGACGATATCCTTATCTATTTGGACACCGAAACATAGCATATACAGCATATCAGAAGGGTATGTAAATGATTGAAGCAGGCAAGGTTTTACGTAAGCAGAAAGAAGTCAACCCTATTTGCGAAATCACTAGAAGTACTAGGTTATGGTATAGACGATGCAGGGATTCACGCCTCCCGTGGGAAACTGGCTTCGATCGGGGACTGGGCGATACCATGGAACCTGAAGGAACTGCCGTGATTCCTGGGTCTGGGAAACTATATCATGCAATTCCTACCATACCATACTACTCGCATGGCTCCCCTTATGGATCTGACAGGTCACGTAAAGTTTGTCTGTACTAACACATGCAATAAAGCATTAGCCAACATCAACGAACTGAGCAAACAAGTGCAGGTGATCAGACTGGTAAATTGTAACTCAGAAGACCCCATATGGCTAATAACCGATGCCTTGGATATTAGAGTTGGAGCATGAGTGGGCCAGGGGTAACACTTAAAACACCCAGTCTAGCAGCACTCCGCAGTCGAAAGTTTACAAACTCACGAACCAACTATGGTACTACAGACATGAAGGCACTAGTGGTGATCGATGCACTCCAACGTTTCAACCACATGCTTATGGGTTTCAAATGTACTATTACCATGGAGCACCAACCGCTGGTAAACCTGAAGACCGACCAGATCCCTGACCGAAGAAGGACTCGCTGGATATGTGAGCTAAGCAAACATGATGAAAAGGTGGCGTACAGCCCACGACGAATAAACATTTCAGCAGATGTACTCGCCCACATCTTCGAAGACTCTGATGATCAGACTCCACCTCTCATCCTTGATCACTCCCTGGAGCATGATGATATCTCTGACTTGACATCCTATGAAGATGGATCTATAGCACTAGCCTTGATAGCTCACGAAACCTTTCCTACCTCCCCAGCTTGCTCTGTGCGATTCTGGGAACTCCCCACACAACCCCAACCCAACATAGGGAAGGATAAATACCCCTCTACAGGTAGTACTGAATATGGCTCTGAATGCGATGAACCCATGCCCCAGGCAGTGGCAGCACTCTCTGATGAACTAATGCAACCTCCGGTAATCCTCCTAAGTCCTCAACCCCAACGACGCCCTGCTATCCCAGCAATAGAAACCCACAGAGTGACCCCTCCATCGAGCCCTCTAGGACTTCCTGCAGCAGACCCTCTATATGGAGGATCACTTAGCATTTACCACAACCAACCGATAGTCTCAGTGGTACCCTCCCCAATGGATGCATACTGCTATACCCTCTACAATGTCCTAGAAGAAGAAGAAGATACGGGACAGACCACGACCAAAGGACAACAGATTGAAGATAAACAGGACGTTATCGATACATCTCGCGAAATGCCGATCATTTTCCCACAATGGATGGTATATAGATACTGACATGAACCAATCTACCACTGTGTTGTGCGGCCCACTGGACAAGGAGACCTGGAAGGAGCCCACATAGAGGATGGAATGCTATATATAAGGACCCATTATGGTGAACACTGCCTCTTTATCCCTGAAGGACAGGTGTTCAATGGGAAGACCCTGCAAGAATATGTCATGTATGAGATACATGGCAAAGAACACTACAGTGAAGAACGAAACCTCTGATATGTGACTAAATACATCTACTGGCCTGAGATGAGGAAGGACCTTCGCGATTATGTGAAGCAATATGACACCTGGGAAACGAACAAGGAACCAACCCACAGACCAGAAGGAAGAAGACAGACACTGGACCTAGCTTCTGAGCTGTTCGAATTGATCGCCATTGATTTCGCAGGCCCTTTCAACAGGTCAAATGGATTTGACCTTGTCCTGGTAGCAGTGGATCGATTAAGTAGCTATGTGGGGCTTATACCTACCAACACCACAGTCCCGGCAGAAGGAATGATGAAACTCCTAGAATGAGACATCTTTACTGCTCACAGCCACCCCCTATCAAGAATCAGTTATGCTGTCCCTTCTTTCAAATCTAACTGGTGGAAGCAGACATGCAAATCCCTTGGAATGGAACACATCAAAGTGGTGCCTGGTCAGCATGAGACTAATGGACAGGTTGGGCAAAAGATCCGTGACCTTAAGACCAGCTTGAGGTACATGGTCAACAGACCCCAGACAAACGGGGAACCCCACCTCACTACCCTTGCAGCATACCTAAATGCTGCTTTCTCCAGAACCCTCAACATGTCGCCATACAAGGAAGTGTATAGATGCAACTACCCCATACTTCCAGTAACCCTCTTTAAGAATTCAGCAGTCCCCGACTCGCATGACTACCTCAACCAGCACCCAACCAATCGCAACGTAGTCTTCCAGGCAGTAAAGTAAGCCCAGCACCGAAGGGCAACTGCAGTGGCATGATGCAGAAGACCTTGCAAACCTATTGCTGCTGGTGAATTGCTTCTAGTACATGGCGCACTGTTTGCATCGGCTTCTGGGAGGTGCAAGAAACCACAAGCTGGCTGGCGAGGACCATTCAAAGTATGGGAATTCGATGAGTTTACCGAGAACTACACATGTAAGATGGATAGACGAACCTATTAGAAGGACACTGGTGTCTTCCACTCTATCTCAGTAAAACACTACTACCTGAACGAGGACCGAAGATTCCCTGGATGAGCCAATACGTACCCTACCCAAATCCGGATAAAAGAGAACCTAGAATAGGAACTTCAAGAAATCTTAGACCACAGAAAACGATACAAGGATAATGAATTCCTAGTGAAGTGGAAAGGATGTGCACGAAGTGAAGAGAGCTGGGAATCTCTAGAAGGCCTCGAGCACAGCTACAAGCTAGTGAAGGAATGATGGGAACACAACAAGGAAGGAACACCACCAAATATTGAATAGATCTCGATAGGACACGCCATACCAGCCACAAGATACTGGTCACTAGGGATGCCTGATACCCACTGGTTCATAGAAGAAATCGATGAAGGACCAGCAAAGGAAGGCTTCTGGGCTGCCTCCTTTTATAGTGAATTTGAATCGACCAGTGAGGAGGACAAAGCAATGGAGGACACCGCACTTGACTACTACTTCTAGAACCTGACACTTCTCTATCTGAAACTATAATAATGTTAAACAATGTGAAACTTAGTGTGGGGCAGCACTATGAGCTTGTGGGACTCTTAGTGAACTGCAGTACTATCCCATCATCTGAATATTGTGGTAAAATTTACACTTCTTACTGCGAAGAATGTGGGATAGTGTGAGTGACCTGTGAGGACAATGTCACAGTGCGGGAGTACTGTGACATGCCCTGCTATGAGAGTGGTTTCTTTGTTGAAGTCGCTGGTTGCGCTTCTTGTGCATTGGCTGATTACATGTTGGGCAATAGTTTTCATGACGAGGAAGGCCATGGCGAGCCAGATTTCCTTGCAAATTTTGATTTTCAGCATTAATAGTTTTGTTTTGGGTTAAAGAGTTGTTTTGTTTTGAGGAATGTAACCGGTACAGGTACTACGTTATGTTTTATGTTTTGTTTTAGAGTATCATTTGATACTTGTTATGTTTCAAAGATACAGCTTGATACTTAGAATGTTTTTTGTTTCATTTGATAGTATTATTTGATACTTGTTATTTTTCAAAGGTATCGCTTGATACTTTGTCCAGTTTATGTTTTGTTTTACAGTATCGTTTGATACTCATTATGTTTTAATAGGTATTACTTGATACTTTGAATAGTTTATGTTATGGCTCATACTGGAGATGAGTGAGAACTTGTATTTAAACACTGCTGATTCCACAATAGAAACTGCAGACTTCGACTGACGGTATGTTTAACATACTTCATTGAACGGTTACGTCTCGATCTTCTATTATGCACTCTCACTGCCTTTTTTAGTCTACACAGCTCTTGCCCCATGCCCAGCAAGCAGGAAACCTGTTACTATCATACTTGCAGCATGATAAGCACCCTAGATGTAAACACATTACAATAATGCTACAATAGAGAGAGTGATAAAGATTACACTATTTAAAGCTGATGTTCGTTATATCCCCAGAATAGCACAGGACACGATTGGGGCTACAAGACAAGGATCAGTAGTATTAGCCTCAGGAGATGTCAAGAAGGGTAGTAATGAGTCAAATTCTATGGGTTCGGGCCCACACTTTCCCCAACGTGTGCATGACCTTAGAGCTGAAAGTAGACAAAACTTGTTCCATAATCAGGCAAGGTACATGGCATCAGCAAATAACCACTACCAGTAGTGCCCTTTCTGACCGCTGATCAGGTTGATATTTCTACATGCAATCTCACTGTTACCAGTGTGAATGATCATACTACCAATAGCAAGGATGGCAATTTGCATCACCTGGTGGTTTGATATAGGTATATGGGAGAATTCGAACCCGAAGGGCTAGAGGAGACAGTGGCTTTGAGATTTACGATTTCCCTAAACATTGGAAATTTTCATGCATAGTGAATGTTGATATGTTAAAGAAATACACTGTTGATCAGTCAAGACCACAGGATAGGCCACCATGATGGTGAATGTGGTAAAATTGTGGCATTCATAATGCCGGATTATCCTTTGAACTAGAGAGATTGATGTCTGGATGGCATAATCCAGAGAAGAAGGTATGAGTTGAGTTTGAGGTAAATTCAGTTGACAAAGAACAGCATACCTTGGAGCTATTAAAAAACCTAATACATGCTAAAAAAGTATTGGCTGACTTTAGGGAGTGTGAGGAGGCAATCTCAACTCAAAAATTAAAAATAAAAAACCAGTAAGAGGGAGTAGGTACAAGAGAAGACAGATGATATGGAATCTATCACCAGAGACAATATTGGCTAGATATCATAATGGGAAAGCATTTATGGTTACCTGGGAAATGAGAGAGGAGTTTTGTAATATGTTCATACCTAGGGTACAAATCATGATTGGTGTATGATAGTAAGAGGTGGCCTACTTGTTCAACAAGAAGGAAGAGCTAGGTAAACTAAAGGAGGTTTCAAGGGAGCTTAATAGGAGATCATGAAGTAACTGTTTGACTAAGTATATTTAGAATACGGTCACTCGAAGTCTGCCATTTCCATTGTGGATTCCGTGATGTTTAAACATAAGGTCTTCCTCATATCCAGTATGAGCAAGAACATAGACCATTAGAACATAGCTAATAATATCTTCGAAACATAGCACGTATTGCGTAATACTGCAAAACAAAATCTAAAACATCTCGAGTATCAAGCAATACCATTGAAAACATAACAAGTATCAAACAATACTCATAATAAAAACATAAAACATTTCAAGCCTCAACCGATACCTGTGAAATATAACAAGTATCAAGCAAAACTATTAAATAAAATATAAAACATTCCCCGCATCAACTGATATCTTTGAAACATAACAAGTATTACGTGATACCGTTAAACATAACATAAAACATAACCTAAAGCACCTAGACAACAGTCTTGATGATCATGTGTTTTCCCTTATTGCGCAATTCTTGTACCATTCAACGGTGATAACTCATGATAGCTTAATTAAATTCTATGAGATCTAATAATGTGTATACCACCCTTTTGCGTTGATAACAGCTGGAACAGGTTCGGGCATTGCCTTCCATAGCTTCTCAAAAAACTCCCGTGGTATTGTCTCCCATACCTGTAGAATAATATCAGCATGCTGTAGTCCAATTTGCTTATAGTGGCCAGGAGTGGTAATACCGCAGGAAGAAGCTTGGCAAGCCGCTGTTGAATCTTTTTTGGACCACCAGGGGTGTGTGCATTATCGGGATACTGCTTATGAAGCCGTCTCTTGAGTTCCAACCACACATGTTCGATGGGATTTAGGTCAGGAGACCAAGGAGGGTGGTCCTCTAGCTGGACACTGTTGACATCACACCAGTCCTCTATAACTGAAGCAGTATGAATCTTGCAATTCTCTTGCTGAAATGATGGATCACCAATTGTATTGCGAACTCTTTCTAACACTGGGATCAGGTATGTTTCCCGAAGCCTTAAATAGACCCACCGGTTGACCGAATTGACAATGAGCAGCACAAATGTGCCTCGATTGCGTCCCCAAAAACAACCCCATATCATCAAAGTCACCCCTTTTCCCTTTGCAGATGGCAGAACACACTCCGGAAGCGACCTCTCATCAGAACGCCGAAAGACCCACTTCTGGCGAGAATGATGCCCAAGTTCTACAGAGCATTCACCGCTCTACACCACCCCCTCAAAGTCATGAATTGTCCAATCTCGGTGTGTCCTTGCTCAAGCCAACCGCTGCTTTGCGTGCTCTGAGGTAAGCTTAGCTTTCTTGGTTGCCCTGCATTTCCATACCCCTGCCTCCTGTAGTACCCTATCAATTGTGTATACTAAACATGTGGTGCATATTTGTCACACAATTCTTGCTGAGTACAATCTCTGCGCTTGTGTGCTTCTCTAGGAATAAATCAATGATCTCATTTGCTTAGCGTGGAAGCATGGCCAGGTCATGATGAATTGTCAATATGTCCTCTCTCCAGGGCCCAGGCTAAGAAATTGCGCACAGTTGACCATGGGCATCCTACCAGTCGAGCCACTATTGCCATTTTCTGAAATATCCAAAAGAACGCGATTATTATCCCTTTTTTGACATCTGTCATCTCCCACCTACTTGTGTTGGTCACTTTTGGTCTTCTTCACTCATTTAGCCGGCATCGTCGTTACGGCAGAGTAACAATGCTACACGGTTGCACATGTCACGTACTTGTTTACCCTGCTTACCAAGCCTTTTACCAAGACTTTTGTCTAGGCGCTTTAGTATCCATCTCGGTTATATTCCCCAAAATGAAACAATTGTTTCTCCATAATAAAACTGATAGTCCTGAAAATTGATATTCTGAAAGAAATGCTCTGCATCATAACCCTTCTCTTTAAGGAAATTATTCCCCAACATCTAAGTAGATGATAAGCACGAAGTGCAAAATGCCACTGCAATAAAGAAACCACTTTCGTCCTAGAACATGTCATGGTAGTCCCTCACTCCGACATTGCACTTGCAAACCACTTGGACTATCTCATATTGTTTATAGTAAGAGCACCAGGTTTTAGAGAATTATTCAGTGGGTGCAATAGTACCACAGTTTACTAACAGTTCCACAAGATGATAGTACCGCCTCAGACTAGGTTCTATATAGTTTGACATCATTATGGGTTCGGATGGAGAGGGGTTAGGTTCTTGTAGTTGGCGTGTGCTGTGCTATCCATTGCTTCATTCTCCTTACTGGTCGATTCATATTTACTATTAAAGTAAACTACTTAGAAATCTTCCTTTGCTGGTCCTTTATTGACTTGCCCTCATAACCACGAGATACCAGCTAATTTTGACGACCGTGGTCTCATACCTGGCCTGGAAATTTCTATTAAGATTCTGCGTATATCTTGTGGAGTTCCTTCCTTGTAGTGTTCCTACCATTCATTTACCAATACCATACTCTGTTACAGGCCTTCCAGAGATTCCTAGCTGTTTTCACCTCACGGGTATCTTTTCTATTTCACTAGAAATTTATCATTATTATATCCTTTTCTATGATCCTAAACTTTCTCCACATTCCACTCTTCGTTCTCCTTCACCAAGATAGAGGTAGGGTGTGTATGGGCTCGTCCATGGAATCTTTGGTCATCGTTTGGGTAGTGACACTTTACCAAGGTGGGGTGGAAGAGACAGGTGTCCCTTCGGTAGGTTTTGTCGTCTATCACAACTATGTTGTTCTCAGCAAATCTATCGAATTTTAGTACTTTGAACGGTCCTTGCCAGTGAGGTTGTAAGTTCTTACTCCTTCCAGATGTTGAGGCCAACAGTGGTCCATCCACTAGGACTCATTCTCCAACCACTATGGGTTTCTGAGGTCTTCTGTGTTGTGGCGCTGCGGTGGCGCTATGGTACTCAGCTTGCTTTACTGCTTGAAAGACTAAGTTCCAATATGTCTTGTGCCAGTTCAGGTCGCCATCCCGGGCCAGAACAGCTGAATTCTCAAAGAGGGTCATTGGCAGTAGGTGGTAGTTTCATCCATACCTTGCCTTGGATGGTGACATGTGAAGGGTTTCCGAGAAGCCGGCATTCATGTATACTACAAGGATAGTAATAAGTGGTTCCCAGTTCATCTGCGGTCTGGTGAGCATATTCCTTAGGTTGGTTCTTTGATCATGGATCTTTTGTTTAACCTGTCCCTTAGTTTTATGGTGGTGTAGTGCTGCTTTGATGTATTCGATTCCCAGGGATTTGCATATCTGCTTCTACCAGTTTGATTCAAAGTGAGGGTCAAAATTAGTGATTATTAATCGGGGGTGGCCATGAGGGGTAAAGGTATCTCATTGAAGGAGTTTCACTGTTCCTCCCACCATGACGGTGCTGTCAGTAGGTATAAGCCCCACATAGCTGGTTAAGTGGTCCACTGCTACAAGGACAAGGCCAAATCTATTAGACTTGTTGAAAGGCCCTGTGAAACCAATAGTGATGAACTCAAACACCTCAGAGGCAGGATCAAGAGTTTGGGTCCTTCCTTCTGGTCTGTGGGTTGGTTTCTTGTTTGTCTGGTGGGTGTTATATTGCTTCACAAAGTCACGAAGGTGCTTCCTCATCAGCGGCTAGTCGACATATTTGGTTGCGTATTAGAGGTTTCCTTCTGCAACTGAGAGGTCCTTTGAAGTATATCTCCTACATGCCATATTCTTGTAGGGTTTTCCCATTGAGGACCTGTTCTTTGGGGATAGAGAGGTAGTGTTTCCCATAAAGGGTTTTCATATATGGCATACTGCCTACTATATAGGCCCTTCTAGTTCTTCTTGTCTAGTGCAACTTGTAACTCATGGGTAGATTGGTTCATGCCAGTATCCTGATACTATCTGGTGTCTGAAAAGGCTCTGCATCCCACGAGATGTCTCCATTGCATCCGGTTTAGCCTCTTTCTGTTCTGACCTGGTTGTGGTCCATCCTCTCTCTTCTTCCTCGTTGCAGACATTATAGAGGGTAAGGTAGTACACATCTGTTGGTGGGGGCATAACTGAGACAATCAGTTCATTGTTATAGATATTAAGTAAGTTTCTATACGAAGACTTCACTATAGACGGTCCTAGTAGGCTCAATAGAGGGGTCACCTTGTGGGTTTCCATTACCATGATCGCAAGTTATCATTGTGGCTAGAGACTCAGGGGAGTTAATGGTATATGTGTTAGTTCATAAGATAGTGCTGCCACTCCCTAGGACATAGGTTTGTCCCATTCAGAGCAATAGCTAGTACTAGCTCTGGAGGGTGTTTGTCTTCCCCTATTCCAAGTTGGAGGAAATCTGGCAGTTCTCAGAATCACGTGGTGCATGCCGGAGAGGTAGGTGAGGTTTTCTGTACTATTGCAGCCAGTGCCATAAACGGATCCTCATAGCAGGTAATGTCAGAGATCTCATCATCCTCCAAGGTGCAATTGAGAATGACTAGTCCAGTCTGATCATCAGAATCTTCATACATGCAGGAGAGTATATCTGCTAAATGGCTCAGTCATCCTGGGCTGTACACTATCTTGGTATTCTATTTGCTCCTGTGTCTTATCCAGTGGGTCCTCCGTGGGCCTGGAATCTAGCTGGCCTTGAGGTTTACTAGTAGTTCATGTTCTGAAATAATTGTATTTTCTGAATCTACAAGGATATGGTTGGATGCCTAGAGTATATTGATTACCACCAGTACCTCCTTGTCTGTAGTGTGATGATTGATCTGCAAATTTGTGAACTTTTGGCTATAGAGAGCTGCCAGGTGAGCTGTTTCATTTGTTGCCCCTGGCCAACCCATCCTCCGACCCCAATATCCAAGGCATGTGGGATCAGCCATATGGGTTCTTTTGAGTGATAATCTATTGGTCAGATCACCTGTACTTGTCTGATTAATTCTTGCACATTTGGTAATGCTTTATTGTGTATGTCAGTCCAGACAAATTCCATGTTTCCTATCAGGTCTGTAAGAGGTACCAGAAATGTGGTATAGTATGGTAAGAATTACGCAATATAGCTTACCAGTCCCAAGAATCGTCACAGTTCCTTCTGGTCTCTTGGTGCAGCCCATTTCCCAACTGAACACAGTTTCCTAGGTAAGGTGTGAATCCTATTGTCATCTATTACATGGTCCAGTAGTTCCCGTGATTTCGCAAATAGGATAGACTTCTTTTTGCTGGCATGAAATCTTGCCTCCGGTAGTCACTCACAAACTTTCTGATATGTTGTATGCGCCCAGTTCCTGTATTAGAATAAGTAAGGATATCGTCAACATGCACCCACACAAAGTAGTGTAAAAGGTCACGGAGTAGGTTCTGCATAATACTCATAAAGGTTGAGGGTGCCTTCATATCACCTTCAAGTATCCCCTTACCTACAATTCAATCAACATGGGTTTTGAAGGTATTGAACCTCACACTTCTTAGTTTAACCCTAGTCTTGAAGTAGGTATCACTAAGGTCTATCTTGCTTTGGAATCTTGTACCTTCTCTAGCATTTAGGATCAGCTTCTGATTTGGAACCGATGAGCTATACATAATTGCATTATTGTTTGATAATTTCAAGTGGACTAGTGGCCTGACCCTCATATCGCATTTCCATTGCCCAAATGTAGGTTGTGCCTCTGGGGACTCAGTCCAGTAGATAACTCCAGTCCTTAACTTTTTGTTTATCCAGTGGCATGGTTTTCCTATGTATGGTTCAGGTTAAGTGTACATTAGTTCGTTTCACAAACCTGCTTTATCATTTAGGTGAATGTTGTGCTTCATCCTTCTAAGAGGTGGCAAAGCATCTTGAATGTGTTCTGGGAATACAGTGGCAAACTGGATGGGCATTTCCTCCTGTGTAGTTTTGCAAATTGCCATTCTCAACATGGCACTCATTGGTTAGTACAGCAGTTGGACCTTGTTCAATGGGACTTGAATAGCCCCTTCAACACACTAGATAACAGCAGTGTGCGGGGTTAGGAAAGACATTTCTATTAACGCATCACATTTAGCCTAGTTCACAACTATTATCCTTTGGTTTGCAAGCTTAGCAAATCTGCGTTGGATGGTTACTTGGAAAGTCTTGTAACTTGTTGATTATTATCCCGTCATAGCTATGTTCACAATACAGGATGTCTTTCTCAGGTAAGTAGGGATACTCAGGATTATGACCGGAGTGTCACTGATAATGACTGCACCCACTGCCCCTCCGTCAAATAACTGTAATGACCCAGCATATATGAGCTATGGCAGCTGGAACCTACACACATGCAGGCAGCCAGGAGGCGGACTGGTAGGAACTGGCAGGCAAGTAAGTACTTGACCTACAGAGACCTGATGGCGCGAGCTGTAATGGGAGCACCCCTAGGAAGATGGATCCCAAAGGTTACGACCGCACAGAACAACTTCAAACTTATCACCATAAGTTCACACAGACATAAGAGTAAAGTAAAGGGTAAAACTTAATATCGTTAAGCCTGAGGCTTCACTCAATTAAGGTCTCTGGAGGATTGATTGTTGGAGTAGGGGAGTTCTCGCATAGACTTTTCAGGTAGTTTTATCCTATGCCAGAAACTCCCCCATCAGTTTACTCCTACTGTTCGAGCACACTCTTCTCTGTTAAGGGCGGTCCAACATGTCTCCTGGCACCCCCTTTGGGCATGCATGTGTCAACACACTCTAGTCGGCATCCACCTTATAGGGTTATCGTTTCTGTGGCGCATTCCGATTTTGCCCACTGGAGAGAAAACTTCTTCGCATCAGCAGCATGCCAGTAGCTAATAGTCAAGACACGACATAAACTAGACTATCTATAACACCGTTCCCATAGACATGGATCTCTCCTTGGACCTGGAGGCTACCATCGGTGGTTTGTCTATCTACTATTTACAAGTCTTGGGCTTCCACTCTCTTCAACAGGACACGGTGGTCAGTGAGTAATACAATGGGCGCTGCCCATGAGCACTACCTCGGATCTACCACACCTGTTGTGGAAATCATGCTTTTACTGTCTCCGGACTTCCGTTTCTGAGCCTATAGCGTTGGGGACACTTTCGGGCTTGGTAGGTGTAAAACTCTCCCGGTCACCCCGGCACCACCCAGGACTACCTGCAGGACCCCCACGGTTAACACCCGTTAACTCCGTCAGCTGTGGTCTGTTTTACTTCGAAGAACTTGGAGGAGGCACTCCACCTTCCAACCTGTTCCCCCTTGGACATGCCATAAATGGCTTGCACTCGACTGGAAGGTAGCGACATATACCGTGTTGAAAGTAGGTCAGGAAAGATTTCTCTTTGCTAGACTGCAAACAGCTACAGAACCGTTTGCCCATGCCGTCCGGGCCTCAAGGCCGGGCTGGAGGGGTATGATAAGAATAATGTCTCCAATTTACAGCTTCTTCGCAGCCGCGTAGCTCGCCCAATAGCATCTCCCAAAACCTCAGATACCAGTATTATGTATGGTTACGCTTGACAAACATTTCAGTCATTTTTCCGGAGCTCCCTGAGGGACTTCGTGTTGCAAGGTAGGGTAACTCAGGACCTTGGGCAGGGTAACCCAAGCCCCATGGTCGGTTAACCTCGTCCTAAGGGTAGGGTAACCTTGTCTGGTGGACAAGATGACTTTTCTTGTTACTTGGTCTATTCCGTTGCATGAGATAGACACTTCTGACGTTCCTCCGGTTACCCAGCCTTGCTGGGTAACTGCCCCTGGAGAGGTTCCTAAGTACGATGACACTGCTCCCGTGTCTACCCAGGTACCTAAGTACCTGGCCAGCCAATTGTGTTCATCATGGAGACTGGGCCATTGGGTCTTCATAGGTCAAGTACTTACTTGACGGTCGGTTCCTACCAGTTCGCCTCCTGGCTACCTAGATGGGTGTAGGTTCTGACTGGCATAGCTCATGTATTGTGGGTCATTACATCACTCTGCTCTGCACTATGGTCCGTCCTGGACCGTTAGCGTTGTACCTTATTTGCCTGGCTCGATTCCCCCAAGACCCTATGGTCCCCGGGCTTGGACGAATATCTTTGATAGAAATCCAGAATGGCCTATAAGCCTGTTCCTTCTAGCATCTCCTAGGGCTCCCAGAAATTCTCCTCAGCCCCGTAGACTTCCCATGCAACCAGGTGCTGGACCAAATGCGCAGGAAACCTCCTCTTAGCTCCACCATACCATCTACGGTCCACAATAGCTTCGATAACGTAACTTGGATTTATTGTCCACAAGTTCCCAGTAGGGGCTTCCTTAGTCCTACGTGATCCCAGATCCTCGCAATCCGGTGCGAGCAATAAGACATTGAAAACCTGGTGGATGCTCCATCGGGTAGGCAGTTGGAGTTCCTATGCTTGGGTAGCCAGCTGGCGTTTGACCACAAAAGGGCCAAACATCCGGTGGTCGAGCTTCTCTATCGGAAGTTTGGTGCAGATGTTCTTTCGGTTCTACATCACACGGTCCGCTTTGTTTGCCCACCAAGTGGCCACAACCTCCCAGGTAATATGGTGCATTTATCGCAGACTTTTCTGGTCCTGCCATTTGTGTTGCCTTTCCTGTGCCCTTTGAATCGTTTCTCAAATCTCTTCCCAGGTTCCTTCCCATTCCTTAACTAGGAGCTCACTGCTAGGATGTATTGCTTGATTATCAGACACCACACCCAACCAGTTTGCCGGCGGGTTAAACCCATAATTGATCTCCAATGGTGACAATCTGGTGGATTCTGATATTAAGGTGTTGTATACATACTCCGCGCGCACTAGTAGCCAAACCAAATCATCCGGTTGGTAGGTGCAGTAGGTACACAAGTACTGCACCAGTATCTGATTAACCCTTTCGGTTTACACATCAGTCACAGGGTGGAATGCAGTCAAAATGTTCACTTTTACTTGCAACAAGTGCATCAGACTCATCCACAACTGGAATTTGAATCGGCTATCTCAATGGGAGATGATTGACTCTGGGAGTCCATGAAGGCGCCAAACTTTCTGCAGGAATATCAAGGCCAGTTGCTTGATCGGTACCCCAGCGGTCTGGTGTATAAAATGTGACATTTTTGAGAATCTGTCAACCACGACCCAGATCTTGGTATACCCTTCGGACTCTGGCAGTGCTATAATGAAGTCCATTGAAATCACTGTCCACAGCCGCATATGAACATCAACAGGTTGCCGCAGACCAAACTTCTGGTGTCTGATGGACTTATTTCTTTGGCACATATTATAGGTTCGCACGTAGTCGGTGATGTGCTCATCCATCTTAGGCTAATAGCAGTTAGCCCTAACTCTGCCAATGGTCTTGTAAGTCCCAAAGTGTCCCGCGATTCGTGAGTCGTGTTCAGTCTCCATGACCATCTGCTTCAGATTCTGACCCTTGGGAACATACCACCTGTTCTTGTACAGGAGTAAGCCCTTTTCCATCGTGAAGTGTCGGTCGACCTCTTTGTCACCTGTAGCTGTTTCCTTCAGGATTCTTAAGTGTTCCCGGCCATCCTTTATTGCTACCCGTAGCTGAACGAAAAGGAAGGATGGGAACCGAAATCCATGGCATACCTCCAACACCTGTGTTCGCAAGATGTCCCGTTCCTGGCTCCCAACCCACTGTCCAGGGCAAAAAAATGACTGTGGCAGAAAATCACGCCCCCTGTCAGGGCGGTAGTCCCTACACCATGACAAGGCATCTGTCTTCTCATTCAACCGTCCTTCTTGGTAAACTACCTGGAAGTTAAATGGTTGCAGGAACTCAGCCCAGTGGTGTTACCTACAGTTGAGGACCTTGGTGCTATTAAAGTACTTGGCATTCTTATGATCCGTATGGATCACCAATTGGTCCATTACCGAGCATATCAGATGATCCCATTCCTTGAATGCTTCCAGAATAGCAGTCATTTCCTTGTCATGAACATTATAATTAAACTCTGCTGCATGAAACTGCCCACTATGGTAGGCCACTGGATGCCAGCTCTTATCTTCGCAGAACTGGGAGAGGACGGCTCCTAATGCAATATCACTAGCGTCGGTTTCTAGCCGCGCTGGCCATTCAGGGTCAAAATGTACTACAATAGGTTTGGCCGTGAATGCCTCCTTGAAATGGTTGAAGGCTTGCTCCCACACAGGTGTCCATTCCCATCAGACATCCTTTTTGGTCAAGTTTTTCAGAGGTTTCGCTATCTTGCTGAACCCTTCTACGAACGGACGACAGAAGTTGGCAGAGCCTATAAAGCTTTGGACGTCAACAACACATGTCGGAGGTGCCCAATGCCTGATTGTTTGCACCCTCTCCAACAATATAGAGATCCCCATGTCAGAGATCTTGTATCCGCGGAATTCAACCTCCCATTGGTAGAAACTGAACTTCTTAATTCTTACGCATAGTCTGGCCTTCCGCAATTTCTTCATCACAGGACACACCATCACGACATGCTCTTCCATGGTTTCAGAGTAGATCAGGATGTCATCCATGTATACAATAACACCTTCATCCATGAGGTCCTGGAAGACCTCAGTTATCATGCTCTGGAAAGTTGCCTGAGTGTTACACAACCCGAATGGCATGACTGTGTATTCATACAGTCCATATCTGCACTGGAAGGCCGTTTTCCATTCCTCATCTTCTGCCATCCTCACAAGGTAGTAACAATTCTTGAAGTCCAACTTGGTGAACACCATGGCTTTTCCTAACCTATCTCGCAGTTCATTCATCAACAGTAGAGGGTATTTACTCTTACCCGTGGTTTTATTCTGCCCTCCATAATCTATTACCAGTCTAAATGTCCTGTCTGGTTTTGGCATAAAAAGGACAGGGGCTGCTGCCGAGAAACTGAATCGCCATAGCTTTCACATTGGCAGCATGTCATTGAGATCTTCCCGCAGTGCCTTAAGCTCCTTTTCCGATAATGGATAGATAGGCCCATATGGAGGTTGAGTCCCGGGTTGCAACTCGATTGTGCGGTCATACTTCAAGTGTTGCGGCAGCACCTCAATCTGTTCTTGACTCAAGATATCTCCATAGTTCTTATACTCAGGGAGTAGCTTAACCATAATGTCTCCACCTTCCTCATCAGGGAATAGTACAATTCTCAACAGTGACACATTACTAGGGTCTTCAGGTAGTAATTCTGCATTGATCATGAACACTAACCGCCTTAGCTCTGGTAGGCAATTAGCCTTGCAGAAATCTGAGCGCCATGTTAGTGATCCGGTTCTCCAATGCATGTCGGGGTTATGGTCCTTTAACCACGACATCGGTAGGTACCCATCCACCTTGGTGTCGGGCATATCTGCAACTTCAAAGCCCACCTCATTATGGTAGTGGCCGACTCTCATCTCCCATGATTTTGTATAGTGCAGGACTGAACCAGGAATGTGATTACCGCTTGCATCGCTTATTGGCACATGTACCTCACGCCATACACAAGGTGCCGAGTTTGTTTAACCTATCGGCTACTAAGTACCGGCCTAGTAGCTCCACTATTGAGTAGCCGGAGTGCTTCCGCGCTTAGCTGTCTAGGTCCAACTTTCAATCCAACTTTACCCGCAGGTGGATAGACTTGGTATAACGAGGCAAGTTGTCATGCTTCTGCCTCTTCTCTTGCCTTAGGGGCTTAGTCATCCGGGCTTGCAATTTTGATCTCTTGCGTTTCAACACAAGAGCAGCCACAATGGGTTCGTAAACGTTAAGGCATTAGGATTCATTTTATCAATAGCTAGGGTGTTTACTATTACGCCAGCATCATTTCAGGTACTAAACCCTCCCCAGGTAAACTTGGAAATAACACTTTTTATTTGATCAAGTCTAGCCTGACCCAATTCTGCTTGTACTAAACATAACAACTTTCCCCAAGGTGGGTAGAAGTCCGCAGTTGGACTGGTTGCAAGCGAAGCAGCCTTGCTTCCACAATGTCGAGCGTCACCTCGCGCAAGACCTCACCCAGCCTCAACCGAAATAATGTCCTATGACTTGCCCATCCAGCTAAGAAAATCCTGCAAGATATACATATAACTAGAACAAACAAAATAACCAGAAACTGAACAAAGGAGAGATAGCCCAGCCCACCGTGCAAGGCCCATAACATCTACCTGCCCACACCACCTGGGTGTAGTCAGTATCAGGGTAGTTCATGTGGCAGAGTGGTACTTACCCATCCCGGAAGCTACTTCCGGGGTTCCTTTCCCTCCATCCGTTGTGGGTCTATAGATACGGGTCGGTAAGGTTATCCCTTAACATCATGGGTTCTGTAACGACCCAGCATGCATGAGCTATGGTCGACGGAACCTATACCCATACAGGGAGCCAGGAGGCGAACTGGTAGGAACCGGCAGGCAAGTAAGTACTTGACCTACGGAGACCCGATGGCCCGGGCTCCAAGAATGAACAGAATTCGCTGGTCAGGGACTGAGGTACCTGGATACACCCGGGAGCGGTGTCAGCGTACTTAGGCACCTCTGAAGGGGCGGTTACTCAGCTGGGCAGGGTAACTGGAGAAAGGTCCTGAGTTACCCTACCGTTCAATAGAAGTCCTACAGGGAGTTCGGGAAAAATGACCGGAACGTTTGTTACATGAAACCAGGCATAAAACTGGAATCTAGGGTTCCGGGAGATGCTATTGGGCGAGCTACACAGCTCCGAAGAGGCTGCAAATTGGAGACATTATTCCTATCATACCCCTCCGGCCCCGCCTTGAGGCCCGGACGTCATGGGCAAACGGTTGCGTAGTTGTGTCCGGTGTAGCAAAGTGGAATCCTTGGAGACCTGCTTGCAATACCGTATACGTTACTGCCGCCTGGTCGACTGTATGCTGTTCGCAGAACAAACAAGGGGGCATAGGGTAGAAGGTGGAATAGCTCGTCCAAGTTGTTGGGAGTAAGACGGACCAAAACCGGCGGAGTTAACGGGTGTTAACCATGGGGGTCCCACAGGTAGTCCTGAGTGGTGCCAGGGCACCCAGGAGAGTTTTACACATACCAAGCCCGAAAGTGTCCCCTACGTCATAGGCTCTGCAAGGGAAGTGCAGAGACACTAAAAGCATGATTCCTACCACAGTCAAGGTGCATCCGAGGTAGTAGTCATGGGTAGCGCCCATCGGATCTACACCGGACCACCGTGTCCTGCAGAAGACATTGAAAGTACATGAACCGTAAATAGTGGATAGATAAAACACGCACGATAGCTTCCGGGGCCAAGTAGAAATCAATGCACATGGGAAGGGTGTCATAGAAAGTGTAGTTCATGCGGCGTCTTGACTGTTAGCCATTGGCAAGATGCCGATAGGTAGAAGCTTTCACTCTGGCGGGCACAATGAATCTGCGCCGCAGAAACGATAAGTGCATAAGGTGAACGCCGACTAGAGTATGTCGACAGATTCATCCCTGAAGGGTGTGTCAGGAGACATGTCGGACCGTCCTGAGCGGAGAAGGGTGTACGCGAATAGTTGGAGTAAACTGATGGAGGAGTTTCTGGCATAGGATAAAACTACCTGAAAGCCTATGCGAGAACTCTCCTACTCCAACAATCAATCCTCTTGAAACCTTAATTGAGTGAAGCATCAGGCTTAACGATATCAAGTTTTACCGTTTACTTTGCTCTTACATTAGGGTGAACTGTTGGCGATAAGTTTCGAGTTGTTCAGTACGGTCGCAACCTTGGGCTCCATCTTCCTCGGGGTGCCCCCGTTACATGTGCTTACCTATTTCAAGCCGTCAGTATTAACCTCCATAATCTGTGGTGATGGCTGTTGGACTTCAAGTGTTTTTGATGAGGATGCCGGAGGAGGTGCTTCAATGCGCTTCAGCTGCTTGTCCATACCGATGGGCTGGCTTATCAGGGCTGACCATTTCAACCCATGAGGCTGTTTGGCTGCGCCAACGACTTGGGCTGCTGCGGTACACTTTCTCCAGAAGTGACCCATTTGCCCACACTTGGTGCACTGATTGTGCTTTGTCCGAACATGTTTTTCATATGAGCAAAGGCCTTTGGTCAACTCTACCAGAGAGTGGAACAGATAAGAATCTTCAAATAGAATGAGGAAGAAGATAGACCCACCCTGACAGAAGGGTCAAGGATTAGTACACAGCTAGTGGTAAAAGAAGAAGTCAAAAAGAAGGAAACAACTTTGAGTCAATTGGTCCTCAAGGGATACCAGGATTACCTCTACATAGGCAAAGAAAATAAATAAATGGATATTCCCGAACACCAGACCGAGATCACGAGATTAAGCTAGAGGAACCAAAGGTAGCAGCTTTCACGAAGCTCTACCCATTAAGGGAGGAGGGATTGAAAGCGATGACAGAATATGTCTAACAGAATCTGGAACCACTGTGGATCAGACTATCGTCCTCAAGAGTGGGGGCACTCATCCTATTCGTTAGGAGGAAAGATGGGAAACTGGAGCTCTGTGTGGATTTCTGGGTACTGAACGTAGTGGCACTAAAGTACAGATACCCTCTACCATGGATTGATGATGCATTGGACCGCCTTGGTATAATGACCCAAGATACAAGAGCTATGGCAGCTCGAACCTACACCCATGCAGGCAGCCAGGAGGCAGAATGGTAGGAACCAGCAGGCGAGTAAGTACTTGACCTATAGAGACCCGATACCCCAGGTTCCAAGATTAACGGAAATGGCTGACAGGGTGCTTAGGTGCATGGCTACATGCGGGAGTGGTGTCAGGGCACTTAGGGACCTCTGAAGAGCCAGTTACTGTGCTAAGCCAGGTAACTGGAGAAAGGTTGCCTGTGTCTATCTCTGGTGACGGAATAGACAGGGTACTAGAGTAAAGTCTCTTGTTCTGCTGGACAAGGCTACCCTACTCACAGGATCAGGTCACCCTGCAATGGGGCTCGGGTTACGGTGCCTAAAGTCCTGGGTTACTCTACCTTTCGATAGAAAGTCCCTCGTGGAGTTTGGGAAAATAAGTAGAATGTTTGTCACGCAAGGCTGCGGACAATACTGGAATCCATGGTTCTAGGAGACGTGATTGGGCGAGCTATATTGCTTTGAAGAAGCCGTCAATTGGAGACATTATTCCTATCATGCCCCTCCCACACCGCATTGAGGCCCGGACATCACGGGCAAATGATTGTGTCGTTTTGTGCAGTCTGGCAAAGAGGTATCTTTGGAGACCTGCTTGCAACACAGTATACATTGCTGCTGGCCGGTCGACAGTAACCTGTTTGTGAGATACAACGGGGGGCATAGGATTGAAGGTGAAGTGTCTTTCCCAAGTTGTTCAGAGTACAGTAGACCCAAGGTGATGCAGTTAACGCGAGTCAACTGTTGGAGTCCCCAAGTTTGTCCCTGGTGGTGCCAGGGCGAGCAGCAGAGTTTTAAAGCCTACCAAGCCCAAACGTGTCCCCAATACCATAGGCTCTATACGGGAAGTGTAGGGACACTAAAAGCATGATTCCTGGTACAGATAAGGTGGGTCTGAGCTAGCGGTCATGGGTATCACCAATCGGATCCCTTGTGGACCAGTGCATCCTGCAGCAGCCACCGGAAACCTGAGAATCATAAATAGTAGATGGATAACCCCCACACGGTACCTGCCAGGGTCTAGTAGAGATCTATACATGAGGGAAGAGTGATGGAGATAGTCCAGTTCATCAGGTGTCTTGACGGTTAGCCACTGGCAAGGTACCAATACAAAGAGGTTTTCAATCCTGTGTACAAAATGGAAATATGTCGCACAAACGATAACCATATAAGGTGAACGACGACTAGAGTGTGTCGACATGTATGCCTGAAGGGTGTGCTAAGAGGTATGTCAGACTACCCTTAGGAGAGGAGGGTGTGCTCAAATAGTTAGAGTAAACTGATAGAGGAGTTTTCAAGCATAAGATAAAACTACTTGAATGTCTATGCGAGAAGTCTCCTACTCCAACAATCAATCCTCCCGAGACCTTAATTGGGTGCACCATCAGGCTTAACGATATTAAGCTTTACTGATTGTTTTACTCTTACATCTGTGTGAACTTTTGCTGATCAGTTTGAAGTTGTTCAGTGCGGTTGCAACCCTGGGATCTATGTTCCTAGAGATGCCCCTATTACACTAAGATGGGGCAAATAGTATGCACAGTTGGACATCAAAGATACATATCACACAACCAAGCTAGCCAAAGGAGACAAATGGATGATGGCTTTCCAGACACAATACAGAAAATACAAGTATTTAGTCATGCCCTTTGGATCATCACATGCACCAGCAACATTCCAATAGTGGATAAACCCCGGATTGTACAAATACCTGGATATATGCTGTATCATCAATTCAGATAACATGCAGCAACACTATCAAGACATCCTGAATGTGTTACATGTATTAAGGGAAGCCAATGTCCCAGTAAAGCCTCTGAAATGCAACATCCATCTGAACCAGATCGAATACCTAGGATTTATCATCAACCTTGATAGGAAATGAGCCGACCCAGTCAAAACAGCAGCTATCCACGACTAGAGGGCACCGAACAGGATTAAAGGAGTGGAAAGCTTTCTAGGCTTTTCCCACTTCCACTGAAGATTCATAGAAAGATTTAGTTGAGTGGCTAAACCTCGGAAGAATATAACCAGAAAAGAAACCAAATGGGAATGGAGAGAAAAAGAGCAACAACCATTAGAGGATATGCGAAGACAACTTACTATGACCGCAATACTGTGATACTGCGACCCCTTTCTAACAATCATGATTGGGAGGGATGCGTCCAACTACGTTTCCTCCAGAATCCTTTTACCACAAGGCTTAGACGCATTATGGGGACTGGTCGTATTTCGACCAAAAACCAGGTCTAAGGCAAAACAGAACTATGACATCCCTGCCAAGGCAGTGTTAGCCATAGTTCAAGTACCCAAAGACTGGTGGAAGTACACCCTAGAAAGTCAATACATGATCCGCATTATTATGGACCACAAGAGCCTACTAGTGTTTACTATGACCAAGAAAGTGAATGGATTACAAACTAGATGGAGTAAGATGTTAAGCCAATACGATCTCCAAAATGAATACCAATCAGGCAAAGAAGGAGGAAAACAGGACAAATTGCTATCAAGAAGGGAAGACTTCTCTGACCAGGAACAAACAAGGTTTCCATGTCAAGGAATGCTTCTTGCAGAGAAAAACTATTTCCAGAACAAAGAAGATGAAAACCATGGATACGAATCCCTAAATGAAATGCTGGGGGAAACAAGGACGGAAGAATGATATGAGGAATGGATAAGAACAAGTATGCCCAGCGACTGTGAAATTAATACGATAAAACAGACCCTGAAGGGAGGAGTAAAACTAGTACAAAACGTAGTCCGCGAGCTATGCCAGGAAGGGAATGGAGACCTATGGTATTATGACAAGATAATACTCCACATTGAGGAAGCCTTATGAACAGAACCAATAAGATCAAATCACGACATCCTACAAGTAGCACATAGTATAATGGTGAAAATAGTAATATTGATTCAATGATCATACTACTGGCCATCAACACATGACGATATTGAAAGATATGTGAAGAATTGCGCCACATATGAATGAATGAAAACAGTTAAACATGCTCCCTACTGTCTGCTCAAAGTGCTCGAAACTCCTGGAAGACCATGGTAATTCATAGCTACGGATTTCAACACAGGACTACTAGAATCGAACGGTCATGACACCATATGGGTCGTTATCAACTGACTTACCAAAACGGGTCAGTTTATACTATGCAAATGGATATGATGGTACCACAATTCTTCAACCTATTTAAAGACCAGGGCTTTGCACTCCATAGTCTACCAAAGGATATTACTTCCGATAGAGGTTCACTATTCATGACAGAAGTTTGGAAAGTGGCCATTGGACAGTTTACTGTTACCCAACACTTGAGTGCAGCCTGGGACCTCCAAAAGAATGGATAGACCATATGAAAGAACGCAATATCAGCACAATGTCGATGAGCCTAGGTCAAGTAGCAACAGGATGACTAGATGGAATTCTGATCCACGGCGGAAGTCACCTACCATAATGGACAACAAGAGATAATAAGGAGGACGCCCTGGTTTGTGAATTATGGATATGCCCGTTTATTTAATGCAGCAGAATGTGCAGTGGTGTAATGGATAATACAAGCAGATGATATGATAAAGATACAGGATAACTTAGGAGATGAAAAGACTCTCGCGCAAATGAGTCAGATTGAAAAAAGCAATACATAACGGAAGCCAGATCCAAACCTTACAGTCAGCGAGCACGTGCAGTGGATACGATGCGATATCTGGACCACGAGACCATGGAAGAGGCAGGACTAGAGGAAACTTGGACAATTCCATAGTATAATCAAACAGGTTGCATTACAAGCATAGAAACTCACTCTCGCAACCTCAATGAAATAGACTCATCCAACATTTCACACTAGTCGCCTTGAACTCTACTAAGGAAACCGTTTTCTCTTGTGGAAACAACTTTCTGCTCCACCTATTCACATAAACGGAGCAGACAAATGCGAACTCTAAGATATAATCAACTCTCTCTTCCACTATGGTAAACTCCAATAGTGTGCTAAGTGGACACGGTATTCACCCGAACACTATCAAGAGTGGTATTGAGCCACCAACTTCAGGAATACCAATTGTGTCATCCTCCCCTCCTACTAACGGTATCTGTGCAAACTATCATTTGGTTGTCCTTGCCGAGATCGAAGAAAACAATTGGGAGGCGATTGAAGACCACGATGAAGGTGAACGAAATGTCCTGAGGGCACAAAAAGTAGTGGTAGAAGCATCAGCCGAAGCAAAGAAGGAAGGTAGAAAAAAGACATAAAGGCCATATAGTGACGATGACTGAACGATCCACCGCCGTGACACGGAGGAACGAAACCGTTGGTCTACCGAGGTCACTAGGACAATAGATTCGGACAGCAAGCAGGAGTGGACCCACTCCTAGTAGTGACAAATATGGGAATGAGAGAAGATAGGGGCCCCAACACAGTCCAGACACAAGAGGATCAATTGGCAGAACTTCCTATACAGATTCTGCCTCTACCACGGGCAGCAAGAAAAGAAGGTGACGGAACAAGCTCTCAGGATGGGGCTGGGACAGAGGAGTGGGCATGAAATGTCTTTTACGCTGAGGGTGTTCTAAGGGCAACCATCCACCTAGAAGACGAAACAATAACAGGGCAAAAGGGCTATTCAAGGAGCTGCAAGGAATAGTCGACTGACCCCAAAGAATAGGTGACAGACAACACAAGGTAAAACAGATGGTACAAGGACAATAGAAGAGGCAGGCCTGGGAGTAGAGGATCCTGAGAGGGGTGAAAGAGTGGCGCATACAGTAAAGAACTATGTGAAACGACATAAACTCCAGACAAGGCGGTATGGTGCATTGCTTGAGAAAAGGAGAAGGGGGAGAAGATAAATGTATCCTCAGTGATTGAATATATGAGAGAGGAGATCTAGTGTTACAATCTGGCTACAGAAGCACTAGCCAGGTGACAGAAGCGAGGAACAGGTTTCGTATATAATGTCATTGAAAGGTCATGGGGTTAAGTTATGATTTCACACACATGACCTCTTTAGCTGGTCATGAGACTTATTTATATTCAGATTGGTATTCGCTATATGATATATGATTGTTATTATAGGAGAGGTCCAAACCTATAGGTAAGGCTGAGTAGCTATCACCAGGGCGTCCCTAGAAAGATGGATCCCAGGGTTGCGACTGTAGCGAACAACTTCAAACTTGTTGCCAGAGGTTGACACAGATGGAAGAATAAAGTAAAGGGTAAAACTTAATATCGTTAAGCCTAATGCTTCACTCAATTAAGGTCTCGAGAGCATTGATTGTTGGAGTAACAGAGTTTTCACATAGACTTTCAAGTAGTTTTATCTTATGCCAGAAACTCCGCCATTAGTGTAACGACCCAGCATACATGAGCTATGGCAAACAGAACATATACCCATACAGGTAGCCAGGAGGCGAACTGATAGGAACCGGCAGGCAAGTAAGTACTTGACCTATAGAGACCTGATGGCCTGGGCTCCGAGAATGAACACAATTGGCTGGTCAGCGTACTTAGGGACTTATGAAGGGGCAGTTGCTCAGCTAGGCCAGGTAACTGAAGACAGGTCAGAAAGGTCTATCACCGGCGACGGGATAGGCAGGGTAATAGGGAAATTTTAACTTGTCCGCTGGACAAGGTTACCCTACTCTCAGGATCAGGTTACCCTGCCTTGGGTCTTGGGTTACCCTGCCCAGAGTCCTGGGTTACCCTACCTTTCAATACAAAGTCCCTTGGAGAGTTCGGGAAAATTGACTGGAATGTTTGTCACGCGAAGCCATGCATGATACTGGAATCTGGGGTTCCGGGGGATGCTATTGGGCGAGCTACGTAGCTTCGAGGAAGCTGTAAATTGAAGACCTTATTCCCATCATACCCCTCCAGCCCCGCCTTGAGGCCCGGATGTCATGGGCAAACGGTTGTGTAGTTCTGTGCAGTCTAGCAAAGAGGAATCTTGGGAGACATGCTTGCAACACCGTATACGTCGCTGCCGTCCAGTCGACCATAGGCAGTTCGCAGGATATATAAGGGGGCATAGGGTGGAAGGTGGAGTACCTTCTCCAAGTTGTTCGGAGTAAAACGGACCAGAACTGACGGGGTTAACGGGTGTTAACCGTGGGGGTCCCGAAGGTAGTCCTGGGTGGTGCCGGGGTGACTGGGAGAGTTTTACACCTACCAAACCCAAATGTGCTCCCAACGCTATAGGCTCTGCAAGGGAAGTGCAGAGACACTAAAAGCATGATTCCTACCTCAGGAAAGGTAGATCCGAGGTAGTGGTCATGGGTAGCACCCATTGGATTACTGCCCGACTATTGCGCCCTGCAGAAGACACCGGAAGCCCGTGACCCATAAAAGAGTACCTAGATAAACCGCTGATGGTAGCCTCTGGAGTGAACTTGAGATCAATGCGTATGGGAAGGGTGTCATAGATAGTCTAGTTCATGAGGTGTCTTGACTGTTAGCCACTAGCAAGACACCGATGCGCAGAGGTTTTCACTCCGGCGGGCAAAATGGAAATGTACCGCAGAAATGATAACCGCATAAGGTGAACGCCGACTAGAGTGTGTCGGCACATGCATGCCCGAAGGATGTGCCAGGAGAAGTGTCAGACCACCCTTAGCGGAGAAGGGTGTACTCAAATAGTTGGAGTAAACTGATGGGGGAGTTTCTGGTATAAGATAAAACTACCTGAAAGTCTATGCGAGAACTCTCCTACTCCAACAATCAATCCTCTTGAGACCTTAATTGAGTGAAGCGTCAGGCTTAACGATATTAAGTTTTACGGTCTACTTTACTCTTACATCTGTGTGAACTTTTGGCGATAAGTTTGAATTTGTTTGGTGCGGTCGCAACCTTGGGATCCATCTTCCTAGGGGTGCCCCCGTTACAATCAGTGTACTCCAACTATCCAAGCACATCCTTCTCTGCTAACAGTGGTCCGACACAACTCCTGGCACACCCTTCAGCCATGCATGTGTCAACATACTCCAGTTGGCATTCACCTTATGCAGTTATGATTCCTGTGACACATATCCACTTTGCCCACCAGAGTGAAAACTCCCTTGAATCGGTGCGTTACCTG
This sequence comes from Tuber magnatum, assembly GCA_003182015.1. NCBI lineage: Eukaryota > Fungi > Ascomycota > Pezizomycetes > Pezizales > Tuberaceae > Tuber > Tuber magnatum. The sequence goes on along the minus strand of PYWC01000083.1, from coordinate 724,007 downwards.
TGGCTAACCATCAGGACAGCTGATAAACTGGACTATCCATGGTACTCTTCCCATGTGCATTGATCCCTACATCACCCTGGAAGCTACCATGAACAGTCTACCTGCCTACTATGTACGATTCTCAGACTTCCAGTATCTTCCGCAGGGTCCGATGGTCCGGTACTGATCCAGTGGGCTCTACCCATAACCACTATCTTGGCTCCACCTTACCCATCCTAGGAATCATGCTTTTAGTGTCTCTGCACTTGTCTTTCAGAGCCTATGGCGTGGGGGCCACATTCAGGCTGGATAGGTGCAAAACTCTCCTAGTCACCCCAGTACCAGCCAGGACTACCTTGCGGACCCCCACAGTTAACTCCCATTAACTGCGACAGCTTTGGTCCATTTTACTACGAACAACTTGGAGGAGCTACTCCAGCTTCTGCCCTATGCCACCTGATATACCTTGTGAACAGCCTACGGTCGACCGGATAGTATCGATACATATAGTGTTGCAAGAAGGTCCTCTTAGGATCTCTCGTTACTAGACTGCAAACAACTGCACAATCGTTTGCCCACGATGTCTGGGCCCCAACATGGGGTCAGAGGGGCATGATAGGCATGATGTCCCTAATTTACAGATTCTTGGAAGCTGCGTAGCTCGCCCAATAGCATCTCCTGGAACCCCAGATTCTAGTATTATGTTTGGCTTCATGTAACAAACATTGCCGTTATTTTTCCCGACCTCCTGAGCGACTGCACACCGAAAGGTAGCGTAACTCAGAACTTTGCACAGGGTAATCTGAGCCACATGGCTGGGTAACTCGATACTGAGGGTAGGGTAACCTGGTCCAGTGGACAAGATGACTTTACACTGTTACCCTGTCTCTTGCATTGCCGCCAATAGCTACTAGCAACCCTTCTTCAGTTACCCAGCTTAGGAGAGTAAGAGCCCCTTCCGACGTCCCTAAGTGCACTGACAGTGCTCCCGGATGTAGCCAAGTACCTAAGGACCTTGGCAGTTATTTCTGTTCCTGTCTGAGCCTGGGCTACTGGGTCTCCACAGGTTAAGTACTTACTTGCCTGCTGGTTCCTCTCAGTCCATCTTATAGCTGACTACATGGCTGTAGGTTCTGGCTGCCATAGTTCATGTATGCTGGGTTGTTACCCTAGCAAGGTAGACTCATTTATGTTTTGTACATAACCTTATTAGTAAGTCTTATAACTCGCTTATGATTCAATTTGCCTTTCCGCTTGATTCATGTTTCACATAGGACCTCATTTAGAGGTCATGGGATTGTTTTATCTTATGCACACATGCCTTGATTGAATCATATGATGTTATGATTGATTTCACACCTGACCCCAATTGAGGATCTGGGCAGGGTTAGGGTTGTGAGAAGAGGTCTATATAAAGGCCCAGTTTTCACAGATGGGTTAGCGCTTTGTACAACTATCTGTTGTTATTTTGTATCTACAATTTTACGCTCTTTGGAAGACAAAACCTTTATCCTCCAAACCTTTCCATCATATACGCGAGACATAGAGTGAAGAACCTATCTGCTATAGGGACTGACCTGATTATATAAAAACTGAGAATCTCGGTGCTGGTGAGAAACCCATTCTTTAGTAAGCATACTAAGAAAGACACCGGAGACTCAAGAAGCTCTTGAAGATAGCGCAATGCAGTTTAGGACACAACCCTGTCTTATGGTTTCCCACCACTCATCACACTCGTGACAGGCAATGACCTTCCTCATCTTCCAAACTGTGCTACGCTGTGTCTGAGAGCTTCTCTAGTCTCTTGGCTCTATTTTAGTCTTCCCATGTAAGAATCGGTTTCTCACCAGGGCCGAGAGTATCGGTCTTCATCTTACTAGTCTGATCTGTGTAGCAGCTGAGTCCTTGACTCTATGTCTGATCCGCCTAGTGGAGAGGTTGGGAGGGTAAAATTTTTGTATGGTAAAGAGTGTAAAGCAGTAGATAGGCAATAACAGCAGATGGTTGCGTGAAGAGCTAATCCATCCATGAAAACCTGCGGTTGTATTGGCCTCTTACTGTAAGCCTGACCCTGCCCTGATCCGCAAGCCAGGTCAGGTGCAAAATCATTCATGACATCATATGACTCAATCGAGCCCTGTGTGCAAAACATAAAACGTCCCATGACCTCTAACGATGTTATATGCGAAAACATAAATAAAACGCAATATAAATGAAATGCATAAACGAACCACATGACCTACCAACAAGGTCCCGTGCAAATCATAAACGAGTCTACCTTGCCGGTAAGCCTTACTGGCCAGCCTAGACTCTTCCCATAACAACACTTGTATGTCATATGCTAAATACAATCAAACATAAATGAGCCCATGACCTGATAACCAGGTCATATGCGTAAAACCAATTTAAACATAAATAAGCCCCATGACGCGCTGATGAGGTCATGTGCATGAAAGGATAACTTAACTGCTGGACCTCTAAATGAGGTCATGTGAGAAACCTGGTACTTGCCTTAGTCACCTGGCTAGCACTGCTCTAGCCAGATCGTAATATTAGCTCCCCTCCCTGCTCAGCCTGAGTCCTATTAGGCTAGTCCATGCCTTCGTCTCCCACCGCTACCAACATCTGGTGGGCCCTCTTGCTCATCCACCTCTTTCTCTCTCGCAAGAGCAATTCAATGCTCTTGATTCTCCTCTCCTTCTTCCTCATGCCTTGCTGGACAGAGCTCACCTTCTGTTCTGCCAGCCCTGCTCTCACTCGTTCCGCCATTACCTCTTGTTCCTATAGCATCAGTTGTCTCCCCTCCTCCTGCCTCCCTTCCTGTAGTTCCCTAATCTCCTCCCTCAGGGTCTCCTCCCGATCCATTGTATCTGCCGCCATTCCCTGAAGCCCCTGCAGGGAGTCAGCATCAGTTGCGGTCGGACTTAGTTCTCCATCCCTGCTGTGGCTCTGTAGGGATTGCCATTGGCGTGTACGGGTCTTTGGTTTTTTCTCCCCCCCTCTCTCTGTTCCCTTTATCCCAGAAATGTATTCTGGGTATTCAACTGGTTCAACCTGTTTACGCTCCGGGGAGCGCAAGAGGCTGGTCTTTGGTAGGGGGTGGTGACTTCGGCATGGCTAGTAGCCCGCGCTGAACTTGTCGCACATGTGTACTTGTCACTCATCATTGAAGTATCCTGTGAAGAATGTGCGGTTGTGTTCTTTCTGTTGTTCCCTAAGATACAGGAGTAGCAGATCCACCAACTTTGCCCGTTTATTATCACTTTGTTTTTTCTTAACGGTTGTTTCATACCCCGGTCTTGTCTGGGTAATGTTCATGGAATCGCTCAATCGCTTTGGGTGCATGGTTAAATTTAGTCATAGGGTAGCACTCTGAGTTATGTTCTGGTAGGTAATCGGTACACTTGGTATAGTTTTGGAGTCTACAGTAATACAAGCGGGAGTTGACTATCTCATCAAGTTCATACTGATATTCTCTATCTGTGCAAATAGGCAGAGCGGGAATTTTCTTCTGCAAGGGAAAAGAGTTTTCTGGGTAGGGTTCGAAGAGGCTGGTGTGGAATGTTGGCTGAGTGTGTTTCATCGAGGCATGGAGGGCAAGTCTATATGTTTACAATCCGACCCGCTTGATTATCTTGAATGGTCCAAGTACCTTGTAGTCTGGCCTCTTCGCAGGTTTTGTGGTCCGGATATTGTGTGGTATCAGCCACATGTTGTCGCCCACCATAAGATTCGTGTCTGGCTTCCGGTGGTTATCGCTCTTTTCCTTGTGACTCATTTGCGCCACAGTAATTTCGTCCTATAACATGTCCTGTATCTTTATCATATCGTCGGCTTGTGGTATATTTCTCAGCGGTTGGTATTGTGCCAGATCGAACGACGGGTCATATCCATAATTCACAGAGAAGGGTGTCGTCTTTATCGTCTTTTGTTTTCGATTGTTGTATATGAATTGTGCCATGGATAGGAATTCTCTCCAATCCCTTTGTTGACAATTAATGTCGACTCATAGAGATTGTTCCAATATCATGTTCATTGGTTTGGTCTGGCCATCCATTCGTGGATGGAAGACTGTGCTCGAGTGACGCCTGACACTTAACTGTCATATGGTCTGTTTCCATACTGCAAATGTGAAGAGCAATCTCCTATCAGAAGTAATATCTTCCGGTGGGCTGTGGAGTGTAAAGACCTGGTCTTTAAACAAATTGAAGAATTGTGGTACCATTACATCCGTTTTACAAGGTATAAAGTGCCCCATTTTCGTTAGTTGCTCTATAACGACCCACATGGCGTCCTGATAGTTCAATTTAGGTAGTCTTGTAATAAAATCCATAGCAATAGATTGCCATGGTCTTCTTGGAGTTTCGAGCAGATTGAGCTGCCCGTAGGGCGCTTGTTTAACTGTTTTTGTTCGTGGACATGTGTAGCAATTCTTCACATATCTTTTAATGTCGTCACGCACCGACGACCTGTAGTATGATCTTTGAATCAATACTACTGTTTTTGCCGTTCTGCCACGTCCCACTTGTGGGATATCATGATTCCTGCTTCTCATTTCTGTTTGTAAGGCTTCTGCGTCCAGAAGCCTTCCCTTGTCGTCGCACTACCGGCATCCGTCTTGTTCCCGGCATAGCTTGAGGGCTATATTTTGCATTTGTTTTATGCCTCTCTTCAAGGACTTCTTTATCTCACCAATATCTTGCTTACTGGCCATGCTTCTTCTTATCCATTCTTCATACCCTTCGTCATTGGTTGTGGCCATAGTCACTTCGTTCAGGGATTCGTATCCACTGTCTTCATCTTCTTCATTCGTCAAATATTTTTCATTTACAGGAAGTATTCTTTGTCATTGTGACCATGTTTCTTCTTTGTTATGGAAATCTTCTGTTCTGGATGTGAATCCATCCAGCTTTCCACCTTCTTTGCCTGGTTGGTATTCGATTTCAGAGATCGTATTGGCTTAATGTCATGTTCCACGTAATCCGTCATACAATGACTTTCTTGGTAGGAGTAAACGCGAGTAAGCTCTGGTGGTCTCTGATGACGTGAATCACAAGTAGGCTTTCTAGCATACACTTCTGCCAGTCCCTCATTGCTTGAACAATGGCTAACAGTTCTTTGTCGTAAATGTCATGGTTTTGTTCTACCTTTGATATTGTTTTTGATCAACACGCGACTGGTCTCCATAATCCGTCTTTGCCTTATTGTGAGAGAATACCGGACCAGCTGTAGTGTGATACATCTCTCGTCATCATGATGGGTAGTGTGGGGTCGAAATGCCGCAGTATTGGCATCATAGTAAGTCGCTTTCTCATACCGTCAAATGCTTCTTGTTGTTTCTCCCCCCTTTTCCATTTGATTACTTTTCTCGCTGTACTGCAGAGGGGCTTAGCCACTCAGCTAAATCGGTGGATAAATCTTCAGCAGAAGTTGGAGGACACCCAAAGCTTTCCACTCCTTTCACTCTCTGAGGAGCTTTCCACTCATTGATGGCCACTGTCTTGACTTGATCGGCTTGTACTCTTTCAGGGTTGATAATAAATCCCAGGTGTTTGACTTCATTCACATGGAAGTCGTATTTCCAAGGCTCTAGTTTGAGCTTGGCTTCTCTGAATGCCTGCAGGATGTTTGGGATGTCTTGCTGGTATTGCTCCATGTTGTCTGAATAGATCAATATATCATCTAGATAGACAATACAACATATGTCCAGGTACTTACTCAACTTGGAGTTGATCCAGGGTTGGAATGTCACTGGTGCATTGGATAACCCAAAGGGCATGACAAAATATTCGAATAGTCCATATCGTGTTCTGGAAGCCATTTTCCACTCGTCTCCTTTGGCTATCCTGTTGGTGTGATATGCATCTGGGGTATCCAACTTTGTACAGTGTTTGGCCCATCCTAGTCAGTCCTACGCTTCGTCGATTAATGGTAGATGGTACCTGTTCTGTAGTGAAATCGCGCTCAGTCCCCAGAAATCCACACAGCATCCTAGTTTCCCATCTATCTTTTTAACAAATAGGATGGGTGCCCCTACCAAGGAGGATCATGGTCCGATCCACTGCCTTGCCAGGTTCTGTTGGAGGTATTCTTGCAGCACTTTCAATTCCTCTCCCCTTAACAGGTAGAGTTTCATGAAAGCCGCTACCTTTCCTTCCTCTAGCTTGATCTTGGGATCCTCCGTCTTGTGTTCGGGAAGATGCGTTCCTTTGTTTTCCACGAATATGTTGTGGTAATCGTGATATTCTTTCTGGACCAGTTCTTTGAGAGTTATTTTCTTCTGGTTTACTTCTTCGTTTACCGCCAGTCATATGCTAATCGTTGACCCTTCTGCGATTGTTGGTCTTTCTTCTACTTCGTCTCCTTTGATGATTCCAGTCCGTTCCACTCCCTAGGTGTGTTGACTGATGGTTTTCGCTGATATGAAAGATATGCTTAGGCGTTTCCCTTCAGTCATTTCGGTGGGGGGGTCGTTGTTTGAGGTTCCTCATCTGGTGCCACCAAATCCTTCCTCGCCTCTTCTCGCCTTGTCCAGGTGTTGGGCTTTGTAGAGCTCCCTGGTATCGATATTCTCAAGAACCATCTGGGCTATACAATCCCATTTTTGGATCGCACAGTCCTTGTCCTTCAGGCTTATTAATAGGCCTTGCACCTCACCCCTATAGTCTACGTCGATTACTTCCACGCGTGTGGTAATCCCATGTTCGGTAGCCATACCAGTGTGTGGAGTGATTGTTGCACAGGTGCCTTTGGGAAGGCCTACCACAATTCCGGTCAGTATCATCATCTGTCCCCTCGCGGGGACCGTCGTGTCCTCTGTGCTGCACAGGTCATGACCTGCCACCTTCCCGGATCTCCGTGTTGGATCCTTGGCCTTCCAGTGTAACACTTAAACTCCAAGCCTTCATCGTGGGTGACCTCTTCTTCTTCTTTGGCACCCAGGTGGAGGATTTGCGTCCTCAGGGTTTTTCTTATTGCTTGTTCTTCAGGGATCATTTTGATTATGGGGGAAGTTTCCAGGCACAACTGTGTACATAGTTTATGCTTGAAGTTGATTTGCCCTTTTTCGCAATCGATGATAGTATTGTGTCGTTTTAGCCAAGGGGTTCCTAGTATAGCATTATGTCTTTGCAAATCTGGTACCTGAAACGTCATGGCTTCGTGGTGTGACCCTATCTCCATTACCGCTTGCACCATATGGGTGATCGATCCTGCTTTACTCTTCTCTCCCTTGACCACATATATGCCTCCGGGTCTCTTTACCTTCATCCGTGGTAATCAATGGTTTTCGCAGAAGTCTCTGTCAATAAAATCCTCGGTTGCTCCTGAATCAAGCATCATGTTCGCCTCTGCCTCTTTGTTTGTCCTGTATAGTTTTATCTTGAGCATAAGGTGTTCGCTGTCGTTATTGTAAACTGTTTGTGCTGTTGATTGTTGCCTTGTTGTTTTTCCTGGTTGATGTATGTGCGATGCTGTGAGGCTTGCTTCGTCTTTTGTCCTGAAGACCACTATTTGGGTGGAACTCTATTGATTTAAAGTCTCCTGTGCGTTTGTCCTTTCCATAGCATCGATTTCCTGGGCTTCGTTTCCTTTCATCGACAGTGCTTGATGAAATGCCCCTTCAATCCACATCACGGGCATCCATTGTCCTTCCTTCCCTTCTGGTATTCCAGGTCGGAGAGCCTTTTGACCGACCTGTTCTTCCTTCCTGCCATGTCCATACCCATCGGGTCTCCCGCGGGTGCTGGTCCGGGAGATCTTGCCAGTCTGTAGGTGCCGTAGTTGTTGCGTTGTGGGGTCTGCTGAGTCGTTCCCATTGCCTTGTTTTGAGGATATCTGACCCGGTTGATCTTGTCTTTCTTGTCCATGGCCCATACCAAAAAGTTGTCTGCTGTCCGATAGGTCCGGTGTGACTACTCCCATGCTTCTTGCAGCTTCTTGTTAGTACTGCCCAAGAGATAGCATTACTACATATATGCGTCATAATTCGCCTCAACCTCTATCATATGGAGCTCATGCAAGAAGTAGGAAAGGTTGTCCTTTCCTTGTCTTATCTTTTTGAGCTTGAGTCTTGCTTTGTCCTTGGCGTTTCTGTCTCCAAACTAGGTGTGGAGGGTTTCCTTGAACTCCTACAATGAGGCCCATATCTGGTCTCGTTTGCCTTGCATGTAAAGGATTATCTATTACCCCACAGCTGCTCCCAAGAGGGACTACGCATAGTTCACCTTGATTGTGTCTTTTCCTTCGCTATACCCCTTGATCTTAAAGTACTATTCTATTAGACTTAAGAACTGTGCTAACTTCTCGCGGTCTCCCTCAAGGAGGTCTGGTTCTCCTGCTCTCGGTCTCGTTTCCTGGTGGGCATTGATCGCCCCTACATGTCTCGTCATCTGAACTTCAGTCATTATCGGACCCTGCATATTGGGCCCTGTCTGGTGTGCTAGGGTTGCCACGGCAGCCATCCTTCTTGATCGTGGTGTTCCTTTGGGGGAACTACCCAGAGATGAGATCTGTTTGCATGTGATTGGTCTTGCAGCTCATGAGTGTTGGTTTGCTGCTTCGCTTAGCCCATCTTGTACTCATCTTGGGTTGAAGGTATGGTCGGTGAGATCAATATCTCCTTCGTTATCTTAGGTAAACCCCCTGTTTCTTGGAGTTGATATTTTATTGTTATTAGATGTCACAGGAGCCGTAACCAAAGGTTATGGTTTCATACTACCTGTCACGCTTACGACAGGCAACCCCCTTCTTCCTCTTGGAAAATGTCCTGTGCTGTGTCTTAGAGCTCCTCAAGTCTCTTGGCCCTATCTTACTACTCCCAGGTAAGAATCAATTCCTCACCAGTACCCAGAGTGTCAGTCTTTATCTTGCTGGTCTGATCAGGTATAGCGGATAGGTTCTTGACTCTATGCCTGATCCGCCTAGTGGAGAGTTTTGGAGTGGGAAGGTTTTAGTATCATATAGAGCACAAAGGACTTGAGAGGGAATAACAGTAGATCGTTGCATGAAGAGCTAATCCATCCATGATAACCCAGCCTTTCTATTGGCCTCTTTCCACAACTCTAACCCTGCCCTGATCCACAATCAAGGTCAGGTGCGAAATCATTCATAGTACTATATGACTCAATCGAGTCTTGTGTGTAAAATGCAAAACATCCCATGACCTCTAACAACGGCTTGTGCAAAAACATAAATCAAACGCAATATAAATCAAAAGCATAAACCAACCACATGACCTGCTAACAAGGTCATACGCAAAACATAAACAATTCTGCCTTGCCTGTAAGCCTTACTGGCCAGCCTAGACTCTTCCCTTGACCTCAATCATATGTCATATACAACATGCAATCAAACATACATGAGCCCCAGGACCTGCTAAGGAGGTCATGTGTGTAAGACCGATTTAAAGATAAATGAGCCCCATGACCTGCTGACAAGGTCATGTGCATGAAAGGATAACTTAACTGCATGACCTCCAAATAAGGTCATGTGCGAAACCTGTTTCTTGCCTCGGTCACCTGCCAGCGCTCCTCTGGGCAGATCGTGACATACGCTTTGTTTCCTATTGCAAGGACCATGAGTAGTAATGAACCCAAACAAACGACCAGCTAATCCTTTAAGTACCAAAATGTGGTTTTTGCCATTTACAATACCTTATAAATGTGATGTTCATTGGATATAAGTCACTCCTTGTCAAAAATGGTAATAGGGGTGAAAGATTGGTTATGTCATGAAAGACTCAGAACAGAATATGGAGAGAATAGGGTTAGGCTTACTAGTAAGGTAGTTTAGTTAGGCTTTCGCATAGTTGGTGCTATTCAAAATATACACAAGCATTTACCTTATTGTCAATCCATTATAAGAAATTGCCAGAAGCTACCAAAATTTTGAATAAGCCACTAGGACATAGAGATTGTTAAGGAGAGTCATGTAGTAGTTCTTTTGTAATTTTCACTTAGTTTGAAGAAGAGGTATAATTCTTTAAAGTTCCGTATTTTGTATGGGACAGCCTTTTTGGTATTACGCACAGCCACACCAAGCTGGCCAAGGTTATTAAAACTTTTCTGCTTAGTCATCAACTTACTTTGCTAAGACTTGATTTGCCAGCATAGAACTCTACTTCTGTAACGGGGGCACCCAGGGGAAGATGGATCCAGAAGTTGCGACCGCACCGAACAACTGCGAACTTATCGCCAAAAGTTCAGACCAATATAAGAGTAAAGTAAATGGCAAAACTTGTTATCCTTAAGCCTGATGCTTCACTCAATTAAGGTCGCGAGAGGATTGATTGTTGGAGTAGGAGAGTTCTCGCATAGACTTTCAGGTAGTTTTATCTTATGCCAGAAACTCCCCCATCAGTTCACTCCAACTATTTGAGTACACCCTTCTCCGCTAGGGGTGTTCTGACACGTCTCCTGGCACACCCTTCGGGCATGCATGTGCCGACACACTTTAGTCGGCGTTCACCTTATGCGGTTATTGTTTCTGCGGTGCATTTCCATTTTGCCCGCTGGGGTGAAAACCTCTGCCCATCAGTATCTTGCTAGTGGCTAACAGTCAAGAGACCTCATGAGCTAGACTATCTATAACACCCTTCCCATATGCATGGATCTCTACTTGACTGCTGAAGGTACTGCGAGCGGTTTATCTATTTACTATTTACGGGTCTCGGGCTTCCGGTATCTTCCGCAGGGCACGGTATTCTGGGAGTGATCCAATGGGTGCTACCCATGACCAGTTGTTAGGCGATAGCCAACTCTAAGGACAAGCGAGTCTGGACTAAGGCCCGATACGTGACGAAGTGATTTCTAGGAAGGCTCACTTATAATGTTTGGAAGGAAGGTAGGGTTTGTATCGTAGAACGAATATATTGATAAGATCTCTTCTCCGTCGCTGATGATCTATAAAGCGTGGGAGGCACCTTGATATTTATATTCCGCGTCTGGGTGTTCGTGGCCTATCTATTCCTCCCACTTTCCTCTGTGCGAACTTCGTAGACCCTGAAAACCTTTACCCCGCTTGACCCTGATTTCCTCGGATAGCCGGGAGGGTGTCCCACCCCTCTCCTCGCTAGACCGGTGCAAATCATAGCCACTTGAACCCCTTCACCATGGCAAGCGGTTACTGGTCCTTCCTCTGCATATGGGGTGATCAGCTCCGGCGACAGACTTATCAATGCAGGTGGATTTTGCATCCCTCTGCATCAACCCGTAGGAAGCATGTTGCTATCTTATCGTGCCAATGGCGGTTAGGGCTCATTGCGCTCAGGGTTGATCTTTTCATGCGGTACGCCCTCATCTGACTCTACCTTGTCATGCCTTTGGGGTGTGAGTGAACGATCGTCTCATGGGCGTCGTCCCCTAATCATGATTTTCCTCCGTATTCCTCCACCAATGCACTTGAAATTCGGTCTTACTACCCTTATGGCAGCCAGGGGCTCCTATCGGAGTAGCCGACCTCCCCCCGGTTTGCATCCATCAGTTCGCACAGCTGAGGGATCTTTGCATGTGTTTATCTCCACAACCAACCGACCGATTTATTGGGGTCGACCTTGTCCGGATAGCCGAGAGTCCTCTCAAGAGGATTCAGCGAAACCCCGCGGTCGGAGACCTTCGATGGTGGCATAAATGCGGGTTTTTGTGCCGGCGTTGTATTGGTAGCAATTAACTCATTCTGCAAATACTCCGAGGGATCCCAGGATTGAACACGTAACCTTTTGCCAATGATCAAGTGACATGCCCATTACGCTATGACAGTTCGTCTTATGTGTAACACGAGCTCCCCTCTCTAAGAGTTCGGCCCAAATCTCTAAAAATCCAATTTTCCAATAGTGTACAAATTAAACTCCTTTACGACTCGGCAAGATAGGGTGAAAAACCTGTGTGTGTTTACTTGGCCACGCCCAGGAAAACCTTTTCTTGTCATCCTTCCTCTATATCCGCGGCATCTCTGGGTTCTCTCTGTGGAACCCTTCTACCAACTCCGCCGCAGGCCCCAAATGTTCCAGTGGCTCCCAGGTGTTTTCATCCTCCGAGCACCCTCACCACTTCACAAAGTACCTAAGTTCACGGATACTCCTAGTGCGTCCGTGAACCCTGCCAGTGTATGAAACGACATCATTTTTGACTATCTTTTCAACTTCTTATTCCAAGTCGTCATTTATCTCCTGCGGCGCTCTGGGAGGTTGTTCTGGAGCCGGTCAGACGGACCTCCGATATGGCTCTAACAATGATACATGGAAGACGGAGTATATCTTCCAGCGTGCGGAGATTTCCAGCTTGCATGCTCAGTTGCCACATGGCTCCAGGATTTTGAAGGGCCCATATAGCTTTAAGCTAAGTTTTTTGGAGGGTCGCTTGGTATGGATGTTTTTGGTGTTAAGCATCCCCAAGTCCCCCGTCTTAAGGTTCGGTTGTGGCCTTACCTTCTTGTCATGGTACCGTCCCATTGCTTCTCTGGTTGCCTTCAATGTGGCCATCGCCTGTCCATGTATTTCCTTCATCCAGTGAGCATACGTGGTAGCTTCTGGGTTTCGAGCTTCCCGCTCCTTCACTCACTCCATCTGTGGGTGATATCAATGGTTTGCGTAGAACGGAGTGAGTCTGTGCACCCTCGTAACGGAGTTATTGTAGGCATGCTCCGCTAACAGGACCAGTTGGTGTCAGTCATCCTGATCGTAGTTGACGAAGCTTCGGAGATAGCCTTCCAGCACTTGGTTGGTTCTCTCTGTCTGTCCGTCTGTTTGAGGATGGTATGCTCTTGACATCTTTCGCTTAATGCCTAAGAGTTTACAGAGGGATTCCCAAAATTCTCCCGCAAACTTTATGTCCATATCCAAGATGATTTCCGTCCATAGCCCATGCAGTTTCCACACTTCCTGGAGGAACACCTGGGCTACATCCTTTGCCGTTGCATTTTCTCTTAGCCCTATAAAGTGCGCCATCTTGGTGAAGTGGTCAACTACTACCATGATTTGAGTGTTCTCTTCTGACTTTGGTAACTGCGTTATGAAGTCAGTAGAGATAGAGGTCAACGCCGCATAGGGTATTTCCAATGCGTGTAGAAACCGGTATCTTGCGTGCCATGGGGCTTTGTTGTGTTGACACTTATCGCATGACTGTACGTAGTCGTTTACCCATTCTGCGAGGCCTTTCCAGTAGAAGTCCCTGGTTATCATTTCCACTGTCTTTTCCTGGCCAAAATACCAAGCAACCTTGGAGTCGTCGCTGCTTTGAGCAACCAGCGTTTGCAGGGCCTCGTTCTTTGGAATGAACAGCTATTCCTTGTAATAGAGGAGGCCATTCTCCATAGACCAATGTGTTGGCATACTTTGTCCCTTATCCCGGGGTCTTTCCAACTCCTTTCTCCTTGCTTTCCAGTCCTGGTCCACCTCTCCCTTCTCCTCTACCTGTCTTAGGAATTGGGCGTCAAACCTCTTTGCCAGTGCTTTGACCACTACTGCATTGGTCAGCACAGTTTCTTCCGTCGTCAGGGCCTTGTGTCGTCCCTGATTGCACTCATCGAAGGACTGGTTTAGCCCGCTCTCTTCCCTTAGTTGACTGGTTTTGGTCTGGGTTTCGACCACACTGGTTCCCGTGCTTCCGAATCCGTCCCTGCCCCTTTCGGTATCATCCAGCTCCGTCACATCGTGGAGCTTCCCATCGTGAATCCTTTCTATTATGAGTTGCGCGACTCGTTCGCTCCTCCCCATGTGGTAGTCCTGGTCCTTCAGGTTGAACAGTAACACCTTTACCTCGCCTCGGTAGTCCCTGTCAATGATTCCTCCCCCGACCATGATACCATGGCGGGCAGCAAGGCCAGTTCTTGCAGCTACTCGGCCTTGGGTTCCCGCTGGTAATGCTAAGGCTATTGCGGTGGCTACTGTCGGTTGTCCGCGAGCAGGGACTACTGCTTCTTCTAGCGCCTGGATGTCGTGTCCTGCCACTTCGCTTGAGCACCTTGTCAGAATTTGAGCCTCCGGGTATAGCCTCATGGCTCGGATGTATTCTGGTTCTGGTGTCTTCTGGCTTAGACCGGGTTCCTCTTCTTGTCCTACTACTATAACCATAACACGGTTAAAATGTTCAGGGTTTAGAATTGAGAGGTTCTCGCTTTGCGCAGCTCCCCCTTCGGGACGGTACTCCGGCCGTCTGCTTAGTGGATCTGGCTTCCCGCCACCCTACCCTGGTCGGTAGACTATTTTGATGTTGAAATCCGCTGACTTCTGTGCCCACCTTATCTGCCAAGCGCTCCAGGCCTTGGTCGTGAGCAAGTATTGTAGATTCTCATGGGCCGTAAACACTGTGATGGGTTTGCTAGTTCCTGCAAGGTAGTGACGCCATTCCTTGAATGCTGCAACTATAGCGAGCAACTCTTTATCGTGAACGTCGTAGTTGTGTTGCGCCAAGTTGAGCTTTCGGGAGTTAAATGCTATAGGGTGGAGCCTTTTTTCAAGGTATTGTGATAGGTTGCATGTAGCGTGTTCGGGCTAGGCCCTAGTCACGTAGCGGTACGATAGGAGCAGATGGCTTTATGATCAACACGAAGCGAGCGCTGCTAGCTAAAGGAGGCTTCGAACGGGTGTAATAGGAGATCAAAGAAGTAACCGTTCAACCAAGTATATTAAAGAATACTGTCAGTTGAAGTCTGCTGTTTCCATCGCAGGAATCAGCGGTCTTTAAATACAGCATATCGCTTATCTCCAGTATGAGCGATATTGCAAAACAATGTGTGTATCAACCGATAGCACACGAAACACTACAAGTATCAAA
>PYWC01000083.1:686167-698657 GCA_003182015.1 Tuber magnatum | reverse complement strand
ATACTGTGAAACCAAACATAAAACAATGTGTGTATCAACCGATAGCACACGAAACACTACAACTATCAAACGATACTGTGAAACCAAAAATAAGATCCTCGTAACCCATACCGGTTACAATGCACGCTAGGGCGAAATCACTAGTATCCGTTTCCACCACCGCGTTCCTGTTTGAGTGGAAGTGTACCAGGATTGGCACCGTTACGAACCATTCTTTTAGGAATTCGAAAGCCTCCTCCTGCTCTTTTCCCCAGGCGAAGACCTTCGGGTCGCCTTGTAATAGTTCCATTATGGGTTTACAAGTTCCGGAGAGCTTCTTAATGAATCTTCGGTAGAAATTTGCAAATCCCATAAAAATTTGTATGTCCTTTACGGACACAGGTCTCTTCCATTCCCTTCTGGCTTTGACCTTCCGATCACTCATGGTGATCCCATCTGTGTTCACTATGTATCCCAGAAACTCCACAGTGTCGGTGTGGAATACTGATTTAGTGATAGATACTGCTAAGGGGTATTTCTGTAGCTCGGTTAATACCTCCTTCACCAACTTGACGTGGGCCTCCTCAGTCATGGAGTAAATTAGCACATCGTCTATGTATACGACTACTCCCAAGTCTAGGAATCTTCTCAGGACCACGTGCATCATGTCTTGGAAGATGGTGGGCGCATTTCCCAGCCCGAATGGCATTACCAGATATTTGTAAGGACCGTACCGAGTGCGAAAGGCCGTCTTCCACTCGACCCCCTTTTTATGCGTATCAGGTAGTACCCATCTTTTAGGTCCAACTTGGTAAAGATACACGACCCCACTACTCGATCTCTGAGTTCACTCATGAGCAGTAGGGGGTACTTGTTGGTGATGGTTACCTTGTTCAGCCCATGATAATCTACACATAGTCTCAGGCGTCCGCCAGGTTTCCGCACAAATAGTATTGTTGCACTGGCGGGTGACTGGCTGGGGGTTATCTTTCCTTCGCGTAGCATTTTGTCCAGGTATTCTCGCAATGCCCGTAGTTCCTTTTCTGACAACGGGTATATTGGCCCCCGTGGGGGCTTCTCGCCTTTAACTACCTTGATCTCATGATCAAAGGTATTGTGGTTTGGAAGCCATTCCACTGCCTGAGGCAGGAAAAGATCGGTGCACTCTTAGTAGGGTTTTGGCAGAGTCTCCATCACTACTGCCTCTGGGTCATCCGGGCCTGCGATTTGGCCCGCGCATCTGGCTGCAGGGTCCGTGGCTACTGTCTCGTCCCACTCAATGCAGATTCCTTCATCTTCTGGTTCCAGGTGTTACTTACACTGCTCCGCCTCGAACTTCTACCTGCTTGCATCCTCAATGAATGATAGGGGATGTTGGCGATGCCACCAACCGAAAGGTATTATCAAGTCATGGATCTCCTGGCTCATGACTTCACAGGTAATTTCCGAACAATGTCGGTTAGCCCCGATTTCTAGCATGATAGGGGTCGTATAGCACCCTCCCGTATTTTGGGAATGTGCCCCGTCAAACCCAGTTATACTAACTGGCGTGTCTCGTCATATCGTTGCTAGTCCCAGCTTCCGGACTAGCACATCTCGTATGACAAAGATCTGCGAGCCCGAGTCTAATAACACGTGAAGCGGTACTTGTTCTCCTTGTATTCGGAGGTATGCCGTGCCCTTTGGGCACTTGTAATGTGTAGCTCTTGGGACTTGAGTTTTCTGTCTTTTTGGCTCCCCTGTAGGGTTACCCTGTCTTCATTTACTGGACATTTTCGGGGCATTCAATAATCTTTGCTGTTTGTTATTGTGCCCGCACAATTTCGGCCATTCAGGCCTCCTCAGACAAACTCGGTCCCTTTGGTGTGCGGCTCCTTTTCTACCTTCTTTCCCGTCATTGACGATATTTAATCATCCCGGTCGATGCTACCAGTGCATAGATGACGGACCGACCTTTCTAACCCGGCCTTAGGTGTTCGATTCCTGCCGTTGCGTACGATTTCAGGCGCGCAGGCTGTCCTGTGTCCTGCCTAGCAACTTGCAGCCTACCCACTCCCCGTCGCCAGTGGTGCCATCCCAGGACTGGGGAAGCGCCTTCAGGCGGTCCTGCGCTATCCTGACTCATTTCCAGTGCATAACCTTTGGAGGAAAGAGTTAGAGCGCACTGAGTTGCCCCCCGCAACAGTCCCCTTTTCATGCCTGCCGGGTTTGAACCTTCTCTACCCAGGAAGGACTATAAAGTCTTACCATCCCGCATCCAGGTCAGGGGTCATTCTCGATTTCATCCCCCTGAGATGGGTTAACTTTCTCTGTTATACACGCTTTCTCATGCCTTTCACACTTCTGTCCCTGCCCACGCTCAGAACCCAGTCAGTGCGGTTCGCCTTCATTCTTGACTAAGCCGTTGCCCTAGCTCAGTACGTAGGTCGTGGTTTCTTTTCAACTTTTTTTTTTTCAGGGCTCCCGGTTGTCCGATCTATCCCCCTTCTTGATCCGACAACTCCCAAAGTCTAGGTGCTGGTGGCATATGCGTTTGGTTCACCGCTGGCCTTGGGGCGGTATTCCGAACCTCCATGTTTCGGGGCCTACACTTCCCTGCTTTCCACTGTCCTATCAGTGCGACAATGGCTCCCTTCCTATCAGCTCCCCACTTGTGGTTGGTGAGTCCGCACCGGGTGCAGCTTTTATTCTCCCCGCGTTCGTCGACCAGGTTTTGGGGTATTCCTTCGTGACCTTTCTTCCAGTCGGTATGCTCTACCCCTGGGGTCTTGGTCGCTTTGTTGGTTTGGGCGAACCTTGCTGAGTTGAAGTTTCCAGGTGCCATCTTCCTCAGGAACTTGCTAGGCTGCCCTTCTTCCTTTCCTCGCTTTGGCTCCTTTTCTCTGTCCTCCCAGCGTCACTTTAGGGGTCTGGAAGAACCCGACGAGCTGGACGGATTGTCTTGTCGGTGCCGTTCCCTGTCGAGGAAACCCTCCTCGTGGTTTCTGACTGCTCGAAGGTGCTCTAGCCATTCGGCGTCGGTGTCGTATTGCTTATGAGACAACCCTCTCAGTATCACCTCTGGTAGTCGCTCCTCGACTATCTTCCTCCATGCTATTCCTTGAAGCTTGGCCTTGATGTTCAAGTTCTCAATCTGGAGAAGGTACTTGTCGATGTCCTTCTCATACTCAATCTTTCGCATCTGTGCCAAAGCTTTCCGGTCCTCCTTGATCGGTGAGAGTCGTACAATGATCTCGTGCTGAAACTGTTCCCATGTTAGCAATTCACGACAAGCGGCATACCCTTCCAGCGCTTCCATGCTCTTCCTATACCAATTGCTGAAGGGTGTCACATCGGCACCCTTCGTCCTTCCCAAGGTGTAGATAATCCTATCTTTATCCTCCATCTACAGCATGGGATTTCGGCTAAAGTAGTCCTGGTACGCGTGCAGCCAGGTCTTTATATCCTGGTAGGACTTTGCTTCGTATATGAATGGAGGGTCGGTGGGCTTCTTCTGATGCAAAGCAGTTTGTTGGGCCAACTCCTTGGCCAACTGCAACATCATCTGATGTTCCTTCTTTTCCTTAGCCGTACTTGGCCTTCCCAGGGCCCGCGGGGCAGGCCGGCGGCTTGGTCCTTCCCCTCCATTATCCGACCCGTCATCCCCCGGGTCTGGGTCTCCTGCTCCTCCGGCGATATTAGGAGGTGCCGTGGTGTCTCCTCGGCCACTCTGTATGGCCTCTGGCCAGGTACTCTGTTCCGCAGGTTCCTTTTCATTGTCTTGTTGGGACGGCCCTGCTTGCTCTTGCCCGGTTTCTGCATCATGGGTTGACCCCCCCTGATGCAAGCCTAACGTAGTCTGTACCAGCGCTGTCATCCCCCTTATTGATTGGGCAAACATCTGGGTCATGCTCTGTTGCATGTCCCTAAGCCCAGTTGTTACCTTTTTGTCCAGCGTTCGTAGTTCGGTAACAAACTGTAGCTCCCGGGTTCCTCGACGTCGCCGTTCCTCGCCTAACTCCTTCCGGAGTCTATCCATGCCTGTATAGAGCTCTTGGTCTCTACTTACCGACTCTTGGATGGTGCGTCCCAGGTCCTGGTGCAGCTCTCCGCTGACTGCCACTTGCTGTTCCGATCGTTCGTGCGTGCCAGCGAGTGCCACTTCGATCACTCCCTTGAATCAGCTGATCTCGGCCACTACCTCTCCCTCCAGTTTCCTACTCTTATTTTGCCAGAGCGCCAATTCCTCTTCAACCAGCTTTTCCCCATTCAGGAGTCGTTCTCTCACTTGAGCCAAACCTTCGCCGTCTCTTTCCCTTCATCAGATAGGGTCCCATAGGCGCCCATCTGGGTGTTCCAGGTTTGGGTAACGCTGCAGTCCAACTGGCCGATCAGTGTCCCAATGTATGTGGCGAAAGCGTCCAAGTCGGCAGCAGCTGAGGGGGTTGGGGTCCCAGAGTGTGACCTTTGCCCCCTTCGTCTTTTGATGACACTTTGACTCGGCCCTCGGGGCACTGATGGCCCCGACAGGTTCCTCGATGTGGGTGTGGAACCCAGCCATAGCGGTAGGATGTTGTCTCCCAGAGGTGGTGGTGGGAGTGCATAGGGGCTGTGTTGGCCTGGTCGCCATGCGGAGATTAGCCACTGCTGTCTCTCAGCACGCAGCATGTTGGTGTCGCTAGAGTCCTCTGACACTTCTTCAATTCTTGGTTGCGACATCTTCCTTCTTCTCTCTATCAATGTGAGGTGCTTAAGGGCCCACTTGGTCCCCTGATCAGTGTACCTGAAGGGAATGTTTTCGTTGTTAAAAACTTCGCTTATGGTGAGATCAAACTCGATCTCGTCGACGTGCGGGTTTCGTTGGAGGTAGATTTGAGATAGATGGTTGCGGGCTTTAGATAACCGGTCTTTCAGGCTCATTGAAAGGGGTGGTTTCTGAGCCTCAGTAGTATAGAAGTTATCAATATAGTGTTAGGCGGTAGCCAACTCTAAGGACAAGCGAGTCTGGACTAAGGCCCGATATGTGATGAAGTGATTTCTAGGAAGGCTCACTTATAATCTTTTGAAGGAAGGTAGGGTTTGTATCATAGAATGAATATATTGATGGGATCTCTTCTCTGTCGCTCATGATCTATAAAGCGTGGGAGGCACCGCGATATTTATATTCCATGTCTGGGTGTTCACGGCCTATCTATTCCTCCCACTTTCCTCTGTGCGAACTTCGTAGACCCTGAAAACCTTTACCCGGCTTGACTCTGATGTCCTCAGATAGCCGGGAGGGTGTCCCACTCCTCTCCTCGCTACACCAGTGCAAATCATAGCCACTTGAACCCCTTCACCGTAGCAAGCGGTTACTGGTCCTTTCTCTGCATACGGAGGGATCAGCTCCGGCGACAGACTTATCAAGGCAGGTGGATTTCGCATCCGCCTGCATCAACCCATAGGAACCATGTTCCTATCTTGTCACGCCAATCGCGGTTAGGCCTCATTGCCCTCAGGGTTGATCTTTTCATGTGGTAGGCCCTCATCTGACTCTACCTTGTCATGCCTTTGGGGTGAGGGTGAACGATCATCTCATGGGCGTCGTCCCCTTATCAGGATTTTCCTCCGCATTCCTCCACCAAGGGACTTGAAATTCGGTCTCGATGCCCTTATGGCAGCCGGGGACTCCTATCGGGGTAGCCGACCTCCCCCCGGTTGGCAACCATCCGTTGGCACAGCTGAGGGGTCTTTGCATGCATCTATCTCCACAACCAACCAACCGATTTATTTGGGTCGCCCTTGTCAGGATACCCGAGAGTCCTGCCTTGCGGATTCAGCCTAAACCCCTCGGTCGGCGACCTTCAGTGGTGGCATAAATGTGGGTTTTTGTGCCGGCGTTGTATTGGTGTAAATTAACTCATTCTCCCAATACTCCGACGAACCCTGGGATCGAACACGTGACCTTTTGCCAATGATCATGTGACATGCCCATTACGCTATGCCAGTTTGTCTTATATATAATACCACTACCCCGAATGTACGTTACCTGTGGTAGGAATCATGCTTTTAGTTTCTCGGCACTTCCCATTCAGAGCCTATAGTGTTGGGACACTTTCGGGCTTCGCAGGTGTAAAACTCTCCCAGTCGCCCCAGCACCACCCGGGACTACCTTCGGGACCCACACAGTTAACACCCATTAACTCCGTCGATTTTGGTTCGTTTTACTCCGAACAACTTGGAGGGGGTACCCCACCTTCCACCCTATCCACCCTTATATATTCTGTGAACAGCTTACGGTCAACCGGATGCCAGCGACGTATACGGTGCTGCAAGCATGTCTGCAAAGATTCCGCATTGCTAGACTGCGTACAACTACACAACCGTTTGCCCATGACGTCCGGGCCTCAAGGCGGAGCCGGAGGGGTATGATAGGAATAATGTCTCCAACCTACCGCTTCATCGAAGCTACGTAGCTCGCCCAATTGCATCTCCAGGAACCCCAGATTCCCAGATCATGCATGGCTTCGTGTGACAAACATTCCAGTCAATTTTCCCGAACTCCCCCAGGGACTTCGCGTTGCAAGGTAGGGTAACTCAGGACTTTGGGCAGGGTAACCTTGTTCAGCGGACAAGATAACTTCTCCCTGTTACCTGTCTATCCCGTTGCCGACGATAAACATTTCTGACCTGTCTCCAGTTACCTGGCCTAGCTGAGCAACTGCCCCGTCAGAAGTTCCTAAGTAGGCTGACACCGCTCCCGGGTGCATCCAGGTACCTAAGTCCCTGACCAGCCAATTCCATTCAATCTCGGAGCCTGGGCCATCGGGTCTCCGCAGGTGAAGTACTTACTTGCCTGCCGGTTCCTACCAGTTCGCCTCCTGGCTACCTGTATGAGTATAGGTTCCGTCTGCCATCGCTCCTGTATGCTGGGTCGTTATATCACTCCCCTCTTCTCTATGGTCTGTCGCGGACCATTGGCCTCTTCTCTTATTTCCGCCACTCGATTCCCCCATAACCCTATGGTCCCTGGGCTTGGACTGATATCTTTGGTGGAAATCCATAATGGCCTGTAATCGAGTCCTGTCTAGCATCCCATAGGGCTCCCGTGAACTTTCCTCAGCCCCGTAGCCTCCCCATGAAACCAGGTACTGGACGAAGCGCGACGGAAACCCCGGCTTCACTCCTCCGTACCATTAACTGTCTACAACCACTTTGCCGACGTAACTGGGCTTGTTGTCCACAAGTTTTGGGGTAGTGGCTTCCTTGACCCTACCTGCTTCCGGATCCTCACGATAGGGTTCGAGCAACATGATATTGAAAACCGGGTGGATGCTCCATCTAATGGGCACTTGGAGTTCACAGGCCCTGTTACACACCGGACATTTGACTACGAAAGGCCCAAACATCCGGTGGTCCAGCTTCTCCATTGGACACTTCGTGCACATATTTTTTTGGTTCAAAATCATCCAGTCCGCTTTCTTTGCCCGCCCAGTAGTGACATCCTCCAGGGTAACATAGTCCGCTGATAGCAACCTTTTCTAGTCATGCCAACTCCGTTACCTTGCCTATGCCCGTTGCACCATTTCTCGAATCTCTGCCCAGGTGCCTTCCTATTCCTTAACCAAGAGCCTACTACTAGGGTGTATTCCTTGATTATCAGACACGATACCTGACCAGTTTGTCCGCGGGTTAAATCCATAATTGATCTCAAATTGTGACAACCTTGTGGATTCTGATGTGGAGGTGTTGGACGCATACTCTGCAATGGGTAGTAGCGAAACCCAATTACCCTGTTGGTAGGAACACTAACTTCGCAAGTACTGTTCCAGTATCTGATTAACCATTTCGGTTTGCCCATCCGTGTCAGGGTAGAATGCAGTTGAAACACTTAGTTTCACCTGCAACAAGTGCATCAGACTCATCCAGAACTTGATTGTGAATTGTCTATCTTGGTCAGAGATGATTGATTTTGGGAGTCCATGAAGGTGCCAAACTTCCTTCAGGAATACTAGGGCAAGCTCCTTGATAGGTACCTCCATGGTCAGGGGTATGAAATGGGCCATTTTCGAGAATCTATCTACTATGACACGGATCTTGGTATATCCTTCGGAATCTGGCAGCGCTACAATAAAGTCTATTGAAATTGCTGTCCACGGCCGCATAGGAACATCAATATGTTCCAGCAGCCCGAACCTCTTATGCCTGATGGACTTATTTGTTTGGCATGCAACACATGTCCACATGTAGTCGGTGATGTGCTCATCCATCTTAGGCCAATAGAAGTTAGCCCTAACCCTGCCAATGGTCTTGTAAGTCCCGAAGTGTCCAGTGATTCAGGAGTCATGTTCTGCCTTCCTGATTATCTGCTTCAGATGCTGACCCTGGGGAACATACCACCTGTTCTTGTACAGGATTAAGCCCTTTCCCATTGTAAAATGTGGGTCGAGCTCTTTGTCACTGCCATCTGTTGCCTTCAGGATCCTCAAGTATTCCTGGTCTTCGGTTATGGCTACCCACAGTTGATCCCCAAAGGAAGACTAGAGCTGAAATCTTTGACACACCTGGAACACTTGTGGTCGCAAGATGTCCTATTCCTGGCTCCCAACCCACTGTCTGGGGCGAAAAAATGACTGTAGCGGGAAATCACTCCCCACTTCAGGGCCGTAGTTCCTATGCTGCGACAAAACATCTGCCTTCTCCTTCAACCGTCCTTCTCGGTCAACCACCTTGAAGTTAAACGGTTGCAGAAACCCAGCCTAGCGGTGCTGCCTGCGGTTAAGGACCTTAGTACTGTTGAAGTACTCCAAATTCTTATGATCTGTATTGATCACCAACTGGTCTGTTACCAAGTGTAGCAAATGATCCTATTCCTTGAACGCCGCCACAATGGCAGTCATTTCCTTGTCATAGACATCATAATTAATCTCCGCTGTGTGAAACTTCCTACTATGGTAAGCCACGGGATACCATCTCTGATCTTCACAGAACTGGGAGAGGATGGCTCCTAATACAAAGTCACTAGCATTGGTTTCCAGCTGTGTTGGCCATCCAGGGTCAAAATCTGCTAGGATAGGCTTGGACGTGAACGCTTCCTTCAAATGGTTGAAGGCCTGCTCACACGCCGGTCTCCATTCCCATCGGATATCCCTCTTTGTCAAGTCCGTCCGAGGTTTCGCTATCTTGCTGAAACCTTCTATGAACCGATGATAGAAGTTGGCAAAGCCCACAAAGCTTTGAACGTCAACGACGCATGTCAGAGGTGCCCAATCCCTGATTGTCTGCACCTTCGCCAACAACATAGAGATACTATATTGGAGATCTTGTATCCGCGGAATTCAACCTCCCGTTGGTGGAAAGTGGACTTCTTCATGCTTACACATGGTCTGGCTTTCCGCAATTTCTTCATCACATGTCTCACCATCGCAACGTGCTCTTCCATCGTTTTGGAGTAGCTCAGGATGTCATCCATGTACGCGATGACTCCTTCATCCATGAGATCCCGGAAGACCTCCTTTATCATGCCTTGGAAAGTTGCTAGGGCATGACACAACCCAAACGGCATGACCCTGTATTCATACAGTCCATACCTGCACCGGAAGGCCCTCTTCGATTCCTCACCTTCTGCCATCCTCCGAAGGCAGTAGCCGTTCTTCAAGTCCAACTTGGTAAACACCACGGCTTTTCCTAACCTATCTCGCAGTTCATTCATCAACGGTAGAGGATACTTACCCTTCACCATGATTTTGTGCAGCTCTCGGTGATCCATTACCAGTCTTAATGTACAATCTGGTTTTGGCACGAAGAGGATAGGGGCTGCTGCTGAGGAACTGGATCACCGCAGGTTTCCAGTTCGTAGCATATCATTGAGATATTCCCACAGGGCCTTAAGCTCCTTTTCCGATAACGGATAGATAGGCCCAGACGGAGGTTGAGTTCCGGGTTGCAACTCGATTGTATGGTCATACTTTGTGTGCTCCGCTAGCGCCTGAATCCATTCTTGGCTGAAGACATCCCCATAGTCCTTATACTCGGGGAGTCCCTTAACCGTAATGTCGGCACCTCACTTATCTGAGAATTGTACACTTCCCACTAGGTACATATTACTAGGGTCTTTAGCTAGTAACTCTTCATCAGTCATGACCACTAACCGCCCCTGCTCGGCCAGGCAGTTATCCTTACAGAAATCTGAGTGCCAGGTTAGTGATCAGCTCTTCCAATCTCTGTCGGGGTTATGGTCTCTCAACCAAGACATGGGTAGGTACCCATCCACCTTAGTGTCGGGCATATCTGTGACTTGAAAGCATATCTCATTGTGGTGGTCACCTATCCTCATCTCTAATGACTTGGTATAGTGCAGACCTGACCCAGCGATGTGATTCCCACTGGCGTCGCTTATCGGCACGTGTACCTTTCATCGTACACAAGGTGCCTGAGTCTGCTTCACCCCATGGCTACTAAGCACGGGCCCAGTAGTTCCACTATCGAGTAGCAGGAGCGCTTTCGCGCTTGCTTGTCTAGCTCCTATCTTACAGTCTAACTTGACCCGCAGATGGATACACTTGGTACGACGAGGCAAGTTGTCATACTTCTGCCTCTTCGCTTGTCTTGGTGACTTGGTCATCTTGGCTTTGTACTTCCTTCTAGTCTCTTGCCTTGCCACACAAGAGCGGCCACAACGGGTCGGTAAACGTTAAGGGATTGGGATTCGTCTTTTATCAATAACTCTGGTATTTACTATCAACCCAGCATGATTTCGGGTACTGAACCCACCTCCGGTAAACTTGAAAATAGCAACATTTATTTGATCAAGTCCAGCCTGAACCAATTCCACTTGTACTAAACATAACAATTATTTCCCCAAGATAGGTAGAAGTCCACTGTCCTACCAGTTCCAAGCGAAGCAGCCTTGCTTCCCCAATGTCGAGCATCACCTCGAGCAAGACCTCACCCAGCCTCAACCGAAATAATGTCCTATGACTTGACCATCCAGCTAACGAAATCCAGAAAGAAATACGTATAACTAGGACAAACAAAATAACCAGAAACCCAACAAAGGAGAGATAGCCCAGCCCACCACGCACAGCCCGCAACATCTACCTGCCTATACCACCTGGGTGTAGTCAGTATCAGGGTCGTTTATGCGGTAGAAGGGTACTTACCCATCTCCGAAGCCACCTCCATGGCTCATGTCCATCTATCCCTCAGGGGTCTATGGCTGCAGGTTAATAAGGTTACACCTTAAATAGAATGGGTTCTTACCTATTCTGAGCCATCAGTATCAACCTCCATGATCTGAGGTAATGCCTGGCAGACATCAAGGATCTTTGATGAGGAAGCCGGAGGCAGTGCTTCAATGCGCTTTAGCCACTTGTCTGTTCATGTGGACTTGCTTACCGGGGCTGACTGTTTCAACCCGCGAGCCTGCTTGGATGGACTAACGACCAGGGATGTGGCGGTACACTTCCTCCAGAAGTGACCACTTTGTCCACACTTGGTGCACTGCTTGTGCTTTCTCCGACGTTCGGTCAAAGTCGACGGGATTTCCTCATGCGCTATTGCATACTCAGAAGTCGCCGGCTTTGCCTGTTTCCCTGCCTTGAAATTAGTAGGTTTGGCAGGCCTCTGGTTCTGTCTGCCCAAACCTTTTTCCTTCTTCTTAAACCTCCCGAAAGTCAATGACCTATCCTCCTTCTTTCCCGCTGGCTAAGACTCTTGGACCGGATGGATAACCCTATTGCTGAACCAGGTGTTGTCTTCCAGCGTGTGTCCAACTTTCCACAGAAGATCAAGGTGGTCATTCAAGTGATTGGATGGGGCTCCTTAAGTGCCCACGCATTCCAAACTTCCTGGGTAATACCCGACCATACCTTGACTCGTACCTGTACTCGATCTGTATAGCTAAGCTTATGCATGTAGTCAATTATCTTGTCCAGGTACTCATCAATGTGATGTGGCTTCATCACCATGTCTTGCCACTCGAGAAGGGATCGGTCTCCTTCTGCTTGGTCACCGCCGAAACTTCGTTCCAGTCGTTCCCTGAATCATTTCCACGTTCTCAATGGGTTACTGTTGTTAACGGGAACGCCAGTCCTCTTGGCTTCCTCTTTGTTGCTGTGTGAGTGCAGCCCAAGATACCATGTTCGAGTGGTATCTTCTAGGAGGGGGATCACCAGGATTGCCTTGTCCATATCGGTGAACCTGCACCCCGCAAAGTATTCGAACTTGCCCTCTACCAACGTTAGGAAGCTTGCAAGTTTGTTAACCTTTCCCTTGAATGCCGGGATACTGCTCAACTTGTCCAGCTTCTTCTGCCGCTATCTGGACGATGGCCGTGAGGTCGATCTGCTCTGGAATTCCCGTTGTAGCTTCTTAGCATGACGCTCCCGCTATCGTTTCTTCCCATCACTCCAATCATCCTTGCGAGAGCCCAGGAAGAGAGTCAACTCTGGGCGAGAATCGGCATCATCATCATTCAAACTGTCATGGTCGGAGTCCCCTGGATCTCCTCCCGCTCCGGTTGCACCACCTCCAGGAGGCACATTTCCATCTC
>PYWC01000083.1:635870-683665 GCA_003182015.1 Tuber magnatum | reverse complement strand
CTTGGGCGTAGCCATGTACCTAAATACTTGTGTCCACTAAGTCTGCTCATCTCGGAGCCCGGGCCATCGGGTCTCCGTAGGTCAAGTACTCACTTGCCTGCCGGTTCCTACCAGTTCGCCTCCGAGCTACCTGTATGGGTGTAGGTTCCGGCTGCCATAGCTCACGTACGCTGGGTCGTTACACTGCCATACAATCCTTCAATGCCTTCTGGTCTCTTAACATTCGCAGGTATGCCTCCTGCTTTACTTTCATCCATTCCACTGCTGCCGTAGTAATCTGTTTATGGAAGACCTGCTGCTGCTGGGCATTTCAGTTCTTCAGTTCCCGCTTCGTGTCCTCAAACGACTGGGATACCCCGCGGACAGTGTAAGGTTCGATGAGCTCACGGGAGAACTCACTAAATGCTACCCCTTGCGGTGGGGGAGGGAGCATCTTGTGAATGAGGGCGGAATCTTGAAGGAACAATAGCGCCGCAGCACAAGGGTCTGTAATCATAAGATCAACACATTGATCAGGTAACCGAATAGGGGTGGCCTCTAAAAGCAACTGGTGACCGTCCCATTCAATACCATGGACATCCGTGAAAACTGACGCACGAAATGTGTTGGCGGAGTTCACATCAAGGTCAAGGTCTGAATCCGAGTTGGATTCCATTCTGGTTCGAAGTTTGGTACTAGCCATTGTGCTTTCCACCCTGGGCTACTGGTTCTAGACAAGGTTACCAGTATTCACCCAAGGTCAGTGCTGCAGGTCAGAAACAATTAATGAGGAGAGGGGTTAACCAAGGAGCTCGCTTAACGATATACTGTAACGGGGGCACCCCTAGGAAGATGGATCCCAAGGTTGCAACCACACCGAACGACTCCCAACTTATCGTCAAAAGTTCACACCAATGTAAGAGTAAAGTAAACGGTAAAACTTAATATCGTTAAGCCTGATGCTTCACTCAATTAAGGTCTCTAGAGGATTGATTGTTGGAGTAAGAGAGTTCTCGTATAGACTTTCAGGTAGTTTTATCTTATGCCAGAAAGTCCCCCATAGGTTTACTCCAACCCTGCAAGCACACGCTTCTCCGCTAAGGGTAGTCCAACACGTCTCCTGGCACACCCGTTGGGCATGCATGTGTGGACACACTCTAGTCAATGTTCGCCTTATGCGGTTATCGTTTCTGCGGCGCATTTCCATTTTGCCCCCTGGAGGAAAAGGTTCTTTGCATCGGTATCTTGCCAGTGGCTAACAGTCAAGACACCTCATGAACTAGACTATCTATGATACCCTTCCCATATGCATTGATCTCTACTTGACGCCGGAAGCTACCGTGAGTGGTTTATCTATTTACTATTTACGGGTCTCAGGCTTCCGGTGTCTTCTGCAGGGCACAGTAGTCTGCGTATGATTCAATGGACGCTACCCATGACCACTACCTCGAATCTACTTTACCCATGGTAGGAATCATGCTTTTAGTGTCTCTGCACTTCCCTTTCAGAGCCTATACCGTTGGGACACTTTCCTGCTTGGTAGGTGTAAAACTCTCCCGGTCGCCCCGGCACCACCTGGGACTACCTTCGGGACCCCCACGGTTAACACCTGTTAACTCCATCAGCTTTGGTCTGTTATACTCCGAACAACTTGGAGGATGTACTCCACCTTCCACTCTATGCCGCCTTATATATTCTGCGAACAGCCTACCGTCGACCAGACAGCAGCGACATATACGGTGTTGCAAGCGTGTCTGCAAAGATTCCTCTTTGCTAGACTGCACACAACTACACAACCATTTGCCCATGACGTCCGGGCCTCAAGGCGGGGCTGGAGCGGTATGATAGGAATAATGTCTCCTGTTTACCGCTTCATCGAAGCTACGTAGCTCGCCCAATAGCATTCCCCAGAACCCCCAATTCCAGGATCATGCATGGCTTCATGTGACAAACATTCCAGTCCATTTTCCCGAACTCCCCAAGGGACTTCGCATTGAAAGATAGGGTAACTCAGGACTTTGGGCAGGGTAACCTTGTGCAGCAGACAAGATAACTTTTCCCTGTTACCCTGTCTATCGCGTTGCCAGCAATAGACATTTCTGACCTGTCTCTAGTTACCCAGCCTAGCTGAGCAACTGCTCCTTCAGAAGTCCCTAAGTATGCTGATACCACTCCCGGGTGTATCCAGGTACCTAAGTCCCTGACCAGCCAATTCTGTTCATTCTCTGAGCCTTGGCTATTTGTTCTTTGTAGGTCAAGTACTTACTTGCCTGCCGGTTCCTACCAGTTCGCCTCCTGGCTACCTGTATGGGTATAGGTTCCCTCTGCCACAGCTCATGTATGCTAGTTCGTTACAACTTTCTCTAACTATGAATATAACTTTAGAGCCTTAATATTTAAGAATAATATAAGCCTATTTTAAACCATATATAATATAACACTGTTGGTACATGCTGGAATATATAATACCCAACTCAAATTAATTTACCATTTTTATGTAACAACTCTATAACATTCTATCACTATTACTAAAGCTATGTTACCTTGTGAAACAACTTTTTTTCACCTTATAGATATTTCTAGTTTTAATATTTATGCTTAATTAGACCATTGACTTATTCTAAGAAAAACACTCTATTGAAATGCCAGTTTGGAAAACTTGGTGGTTACCCAATAAGAATAGATACTGGAGAAGAGAATAGGGAGCTTGATGAGAGAGCCAGAGCGGAAAGTAGTTTAGTAACTCAAGATATAGAAGTGTCCGAGATATAGTATGAAGGTAAATTTAGATATCCTCCGATATAGTTCACGTTTCGATACTTGTGATAGAAGAAAATGGTTTGCTGATTATAATTTGTATGAAAAAGGATATAAGATATTGAATCCCACTCAAAGTAGGATAGCTAGTCAACCAGCAGTAAAAGGTCCTATTTTGGAGAATCTAGGATCTCATCAAACTTTATAGAGAAGACAAAAGAGATTTGAGAACGCCCCTTTAGAATTAGCAGTTGAAAATAATTTACAATCAGGTACGAATTGATAGTTGTTAGAAAGAACTTCAAACTAAGTTGTTGCTACCATCTAAGTAACGATAGTTACAGAACTAGAAAAACAGACAACCGACTCCAAAGATGGTAAATACAATCCTTCTCTTGTGATAGCGCAAGGAATAAAAGACTGGCCAAGAATAGCCCATGTAGAATGTGATCAAGTAAAAATAGTAATACTCTCAAATGGTAAGTAATAATAATGTAACATAGCATATTTGGCAAAGAATAAAACAAAGAAAAAACTAATATAACATCTATTAGCAATTCATGATTTGCGAAAGTTTTCAAAGTCCAAGATATGTTATCCAACAGGACAAGATCAAGAATATCATAATCAAGTTTTGGAGTTTATGAAATTCCTAAGACTTGGACTTACAAGGTTGGTATAGGAAATGACCAGAATGGAGGCAGCGAAACTGGTCTCAGCAACAGCAGGAAGAGGATATTGAGTGGTATAATGGATCTTGAAAACAGAGTACAAGTGAATTGTATCACGAGCTATTAAGAAACATAAGAAGTGGATTCGAGAAATTCTTTTAATGCGCCTGCAAGAGGAAGAAACTATATTGGCAGAACGACAGTTTTCAGCTTCTGGTGGAGATTCAATTTCTGCATTTTGCTTGGCAACTGCTATTACATTCTACTAGTGAACAGGAACTTTACCAAGCATGATTGGTAGAAAGCTGGTATTGGAAGAAAATAAAGGACTAACTAAGCTACTACAAGGTTATTTCTCAAATACTGCGATTGCTTCCCAGCAGGTTATGAGAAAGATCTTGACTATGCATACTACTACTTGCTGGCTGCATCACCTTGGATACAAGTATAAAGAAGTCAAGAAAGAAGTATATGTCAATAGGCATGAAGAAGCTGATATTGTGGATTACCATCAAAATATGTTCCTACCAACTCTAGAGTCCTTGAAACCATTTATGGTCCCTTGAGATTTAGATATTAAGGGCAACTTGGAGATAATTATTCCTGATAATCTACCAGAAGGACAAAAGCCAATGGTTCTGGTAACCCATTATGAGCCAACTTTTGATTCAGATGAAGGAAGGCAATATATTTTGATTAAAGATGGAGAACCTCCTCAGACAAAGAAGACCCATGGAAAAGGAATCATGGTTTCTGATTTTATTACACCAAGTGGTTGTCTTTGTACTCCTGAGTCTATACCAATTCTACAGCTTCCAAACTTTAGCCTATCTCCTGAGCCAAATATGAGTCTATGATATAGTCCATATACTACTACGATAAAGCTAGAATATGGAGAAGACAAGTGGTGGAATAGAGATGATGTAGTAAACGAAGTGCTGCAAGTTGTAATTCCAACTTTTAAATTAGTATTTCCAAAATATCAGGCTTTATTTCTTTTCAATAATGCAACAAGTCACTACACCTTTGCTGTGGATGCTTTGTTAGCCAAGAACATTAGTATGCTGCCAGAACATACATAACAGAAACTGTGACCTGGTATTAACCCCGTCACAATGTAGCCACAAGTGATGATTGATAATAATAGAGCACCAAAAGGTTTGAAAAGGTGTTAGAAGAATGGGGTCCTTGGAGAAAAGGCTTAAGACTACAAGGTTTGAAGCCAGGAACAAGCAAGTGACTGAAGACCTGCTTGGAAGGAGGATCATGCTGTGCATAAGCCATTATGGCAAATAAACAACACTTCTGAAATCAAAAATATTACCTTCAGGAAGAAATTGCAAAAGAAATACATCTTATCTTATTCTATTCCAAATTCCCTGGTAAGTTAAATTTTATCAAACATGTTTGGGATGCAACAAAGTGATATATAGGAAATCATTACTGATATAATATCAAAACTTTGCATGCTCTAATTCTACAGGCTTTGGAATCAATATCTGAGCAACAGATTTGGAAATACTTACAGAGAGTAGAATGGATGATACAGGTATATAGAGAAGGACTTAACTATAGTTCTACGGACTTTATTGCTACTGTGCAGCATCAATATAAAAGTCATAGATATGTTTCAGAGCATATGGAAAGTTAAATTATAGGTTTTTATCTCGTTATATAATATTATATCGAATAATTATATTTCTGATATTGTTATGTTCCATCATACATATGTTGACCATTGGTAATAATTTTCAGGAAATACTATAGGGTTGATAAAAGCCTAACTAGAAAAGCGCTAATACTATTTTTAAGTGACTTGTCTTGGCAAATCAGTGTGCAAAGCCACATAATACCTCTTGTTCAGCCACGTGCATATTTTGAATAGCACAAACCATACCATGACTCACAGTTGGGGTCATGGGGTCTCATATAACTCACAGTTGTGAGTCATTGGTATGTTAAGATTAGCTGATGGGCTTGAACGACTGGCAGTTGCAAGTTGCATGATGTAATAACTTTTGCACATGACTTGGTTGGTGAGTCATGGGTCTCATGCATGTGATACACTTAGGTCATATGACTATGGCAGGTGACTCATAGGTATGAGTCACAGGGTTAGAGTTGGCATAAAGAGCAAGTATAAAAAAGGTTATTGTGACCCAGCAGGATGAGCTCTTTATGCTATCATCTTTGTATCTTCTTACCTATAACTTTACTATTTTACTGTTCACCTATATGGCTAAATTGTGCATATACTCTTATGAACAAGTCATCAGATAAGAGCCTTGGGTCCTTAGCTATACAACTCAGAAGAAGAAGTCAAGTCTTGAACATTTAAGGCTAAGGTATTGTCACCCATGTAAGAGAGTGCTGACCAGTAGGAATTGTTACACTTCTTAATATACTCCTTTCTGCTTATAAGTAATGTATGACCAACATTTTTATCAAAATAAAGACTTGAATAGCTGCCAACTATGAGGCCAATCTTGCACAGCATTATGAAAGTTAAAGGACTTTAATTTTGAAAAGCAACAAAATTCAGCATTGTAAATATTATTGTTTTTACATTATTCTGTATTTCAGTGGTGGTTAAGATGGTGATCATTCTCTCATGTGGCTGGGTTAGGGTTTCTTTATTTTACAGTTTTGTAAAAATAGCTTTTTCCTATTTTTTGGATACCTTCATTTTCGGCTCATTATTGCATTTTGATTATTACATCTTGATGTCATGCAGACACATCACCTCTGACAAAAATAGAGTTTTGCCCCAAACCACTATAATCAGATTCAAAACAGAGGTTTGGTGTGGCAACCAGACGCACCCTTAGAACTCAGAACTTGATTTTCTAGATTTTAGCATGAATATATCCCGAGATCGCTTCTACTGTAAATCCCTTCTTTACTCCACAGGGGGTGCTCCAGTCCGTTGGAGAGAGCCCGCTCCAGCGTCCCCGAAGATCAGGGGTGTTCGATGATAGCATAAACGCCATGCAAACAGTTCGGATACGGCAAATATGATACCGGTATTTGTCTACAGCCCTACCCCGATACCCAATGCCTAGAACCGCATCCCCACGGGCGAGTGGGGTGGGCCTCCTTGAGTGCCAGCCTAGATTTACTCAATAGCCTGCGAAATGCACACTCTCGTCGCGTCCAGGGCGGTATTTCTTGAAGTAACCTTCTCGCAGGGGGGCATCACAAATCAGCATCCATACCGCGTATGGTACCACGACTTCCGCCGGAGTCAATTCGACAATATCTTTCTTCTTCCCGATTTGCGCTCGGATGCCAGGGGAAATACCGTATATATCCAGAGAACGGGTAGCTTAGAATACCGTCCCCGGGTGCGTATAGTGGAATAGAAAGGCGGGAAGGGTGGTGTAAGATATAGCGGCTTGGTGGTTACAATCGATTACAGTACTGTACCCTCACATTGCCATTTAAGCAGCCCGGGGATGGCCTGGAGGTCGAGCTCTGAGCGCAGTGCGGAACAGATAACACACCAACAAAACCGGGGCAGCAGGCTTCGTCACCATCTCCTCCTGACTAGCGGCCCTCCTGGTGTGGCCCCTACAACCCACGGATACTGACTTCACCCTCCCTGCAAATTCCCAAGTATCAAATGGTATTGCTTCCGACAGGTACCCATAATTCCTGGTGACCTCCTCATCCGCTGCTCCCAAATTGGGATGGGAGAGACTGCATCTACAGTACCGCCTCTAGCATCGCTCACCTCGAACGCCTTAATCACCCTTGTGAGGTTGCATCGTTTAATATCCAACAGCGAAAAATGACTCCAGAATCATCTCCGTTTGGTGGCGGCTCCCTGATATTAGAAAGCCGGTACACGATTCTCCAGGGGTTTGCTATCGGATAGTTGCCCTTTTCACCTTTATGAGGTGTACGATGGGATCAGTTTTCAAGCGCGAATAACATACAAATACGGTGAGCATTCTGGTTTTCCGCTCTCCACCATATTATCTAATCATTTCAAGGCCGAGTAAATACCGTAAATTTACGAGCTAGCGACAATTGGAAGATTTGAACTCAACACTGCAGAGAACAACAATACTGGTACCAGAGTGGAGGGGATATCCTCGCTTCAGGTGCTCAACAAGATTGGGATGCAGTCCGGACATCCGTTGGGTGACCTTACCGTAGGAACTTGAATAATTGGACCCGGTTTCATGTATCGTAGTCCGAAATTTCCCTCTATGGAAAGGGGGCAAAACACACAGCGAAAATAGGCCCTTTCCCTCCTCCGAGACAGAAAAAAAAAAAAAAAAATCTTGACCTTACTGAGAGAGGAAAGCCCAACGACATGAAACCGGGTCCAATTATTTCAGTTTTTACGGTAGTATCCCGGCGCGCCGTACGGTAATTATTAAAGCTGAATCGTTGCATACCCAAGCGAATGAACGTGAGGAAACTGAATAACTAACTCAAGCATTGCAGGGTGGCCAACCCCCAGACAAACGGTCGGCAACCCCAATCGTGGTGACTCAAGTGAGCCGTTAGGGGAGCTGGATTCTAGTAGTGTCTTTTTGGTGTTAACCTAGTGTACGAGTACAGTACTGTACCGGTACCAAGGGAAACGCATCCGCAATCCGGCAACATCCGAGCTTAATCACCGGGATGGGCTAACATCTTTCTCACTGGGGCCTCCCGATCCGCAATTGGCCAATTCTTATAGCGTAGTTTCAATTGAGTTGTCATATTATAGTAGCGTGCCCCAGCCGTTTGTTGTGGTGGGGAATGCGGTCTTGCCATTGCTCCTCCGATGGGTTGTTAAATATGTTCTCCCGGTTACTGTTGGCGATGAAGAGGGTCGATTTCCGTTCTCCGGCTCCCTCATTGGTTATGGCTAATCGCATAGCGTCAACTACGGGGAACCGGGATGTCGCAGGGACGCGGGATTTGCTTTTTGTGTCTCAGATCTGATGATACAACTGATAGATACCCAGCTCATAGTGTGAAAGAAACAAACCAGAAGCCACAAACCAAACCATGGGGAAAACAAAACCTCATGCTCATGACCAGTGTGAAGAATTTATTCAACAAGCGAGAAAAGCCATTCAGAATGGCCTGGAAGGGGAGGTCCCTGCCACAGTGGAGATCTATGGAGTTCCTCATACAATGCTCTATTACCAGCTTGCTGGAATACACAAGAGTCAGCAGGTAGCACATATTTCTCAACAGCACTTGGTGGAAAGGGAGGAGAAAGCTATTGTGGAATGATGCTTTGATATAGATGATAGAGGCTTTCCAGCAAGGCTAGATAATGTGAGAGAAATGGCTCTATATCTTGAAGGGAAAAGAACAGAGGGGGCCATTGAACCATTAGGAAAGAATTGGATAATACGATTCCTCAATTGACATCTTGCCCTTGCAATTAAACTCAGCATACAATTAGAGCATCAGTGGGCCCAGGCAAACGATCCTTGTATGATTAAGGATTACTTCAATAAACTAAGTAAACTTATTTGGACACATGGGTTGAAGGCTCCACAAATCTTTAACATAGATGAAAAAGGTTTCCTTATAGGCCAAGCCTCTCAAGCAAAGGTGCTTTGTTATCATGGAAGGTGAAACTATTGAGTAACACATGATGGAGGATGAGAACTGGTTACTGTGATTGAAATAGTCAGTGCTGCAGAACAATCAGTCTTACCACTTATCATTTACCCTGGAATGGCACAGTCCCTTTACTGGGATACAAATCTTACTGAGAAGGAGAGTAACTATAAGTTTCCTTATTCTCCAAAAGGGTGAATTGATAACCAACTTGCTCCCCTCTGGTTAGAAACAATATTTGAGCATCAAACAGTTACCATAGCTAGAGTGTCTAGGCTTCTTATTATCAATAGTTATAGTTTACATATTACCTATGCCTTTATTAGAATTTGTGTGGAATATAGCATCCTTCTCCTTTGCCTTCCATCACACTCTACCCACCTCCTGCAACCCTTAGATATTGGCCTCTTCTCTCCATACTAGTGCTTCTATAGTTTGGCAGTTGATAATCATATGTGCTTAGGAAGGAAAACAAGAAATGAAATTGAAAAGTCTATCTTTTCATGCTCTGCTACTGAGACAAGAGAGAGAATATTTATACTAGAGAATATTATGCATACCTTTGAGGCTTGAGGCATGTGGCCCCTGTGTGGACAAAAGGTGTTAGGAAAAATAGTACTAGAGATAGTATCACGGCAGAGTACAATGGGACTTATCAGCACCACCCACAAAAGTAAGAATATTGGCTAGAGAATAATAGCTGCTGAGAAGATACTGGATGAGAGCCTAGCCTCCTTATAACTTACAGAGTCTGTGCTGACACCTGTTTTTGATTCTTCAATATTGAGTTCATCAGAATGACTTTCTTTACATGGGAAGGTTATTTTACAAGAACTGCACTATGAGCTGGAAACCAAAGTTGTACAGTGAGAACTGTATCAAAAACAGTCATACCACTTACAACAAGCCACTCCTCTCAAGAACCAGACTGACCACCACCACAAGTTGTGTAATGTACGGATTGTCTCTGGAGAACAACTTATAGAACTATGAGATACCTGACTCAAGAAAGATACTTGAAAGTGTAACCGGTATGGGGACTAGGTTATGTTTTATGTTTCGTTGGATAGAATCATTTGATACTCATTATGTTTCAATAGTATCGCTTGATACTTTGAAGGTTTTATGTTTTGTTTGATAGTATCATTCCATACTCATTATGTTTCAAAGATATCACTTGATACTTTGAAAGTTTGATTTTGTATTTTATAGTATCATTTGATACTTGCTATGTGTCAAAGGTGTCGCGTGATACTTTGAAAGGGACTATGTTATCACTCATACTAGGGGTGAGTAAGAACTTGTATTTAAATACTACTAATTCCATGAGGGAAACAGCAGACTTTGACTGACAGTATTCTTAATATACCTGGTAGAATGGTTACTTGTTGATCTCCTATTATACTCCTTCCAAGCCTCGTATGGTGTATGGAGCTCTCGCCTCCTACCGAGCAAGCAGGCCATCTGTTGCTATCGTACTAGAAGCATAATTAGCACCCTAGGTGTGAACATGTTATATTTTTTTAACCACAGTGAGTGGTTACAAATATTGTCCCTGGACAAGAGCTAATGAACTGACAGATATCCACCAAGAAACACTAGCAGCTGGAAGCAGCAGAACCCAGTGTGGTCAGCTTCGCCAGCAAATACCATTGAACTTCGCAGGATGAGAAGTGGGAAGCAGATCCCACAGGAAGGGCAAGAACGCCTCAGACAAACCAAGGAGCCAAGGGACATGGAAGAATCCAGCAGTGACGAGACTACTAGGCACCTTGCAAAAGACCAGGATTCAAGAACCTTAGAACAACCTGAAGAGGAACGAGTCTATATATGGAAAGACCCACCACCATTACCAAAGAGCCCCTCTGAGATGGAGAATAGCATCAGTGAGAAAGGCAAAGCTGATAGGTCCAGCTGCAGACACCACCGCCTCCACCAGTATGCCAAACTGGTAGGGCTGATGATCAGCCAGGAAAGAAACCTAAGATCAAGTTACCATTAACTGAAAAGGTCAGCAGAAAGGAGAACGACCTCAAACCAGTAGCCTTCAAGCAATGGGGAACCTTGGTACACCAGTATCTGCTCCCGCCAGGAATCAAGATATCGGAAAAGGAAACAGGACTCTATGTTGAAGCATTCTGTGAAGGAGCTGCCTTGGAGGCATACCAGAAATGCATGGATGAATACGATGATAGAGACTGTATCGGTGGACAAACAGTACTAGAATACCTCCAGAAATGATTGCAGTCACGCTGAAATCATGAAGAAATGTTCAAAGCCTTCAACAACATTCAGCAAGTATGAAATGGCAGAACAGAAGCGATCACAACGATCACCACAGAACACCTGATGTACTGAGAACGAATGCCTAAATTCACAGTCAACAACTATATGTTGAAACGAAAATTGTATGACGCTATGGATACTCAACTTACACAAATGGTAGAACTATTGGAAAGAGAAGAGGATGAGATAGATGACATCATTGCGAATACAGAGCGGCAGGATGCCATCCTGTATGAGACCGGAGCTAATGGCAAGACGAGTACAGCAAAAAGAAACAGAAAACCACAGGAGAAGCAACACCAACAGGAAAGGAAGACAAAGCCAACACAGAAAAAAGATCCTCCAGAATACCAAATGGAAATGAAAGGGGAATGGAGAATGGTTTGAATGTGGAAAGAAAGGACACATGGCACGAGACCATCCTACCAAATGGCAGATTAAGATCGAAACCTCAGCAAACTGGTTAGAGATAGAGGAGTATGAGTAGGTAGATATCAACTCAGCCAATGCAGAGACTGAGATTGAGTGCTACCAAACACCTCCAGCCCCTACTCTACACCCCCACCCTACTCTGGACAGAACCATCTTGATAAATGACTCACGCGCCATGGTGTTGTTTGACACAGGTGCAGTGGGCAAAGACATCATTAGTAATACCTTTGTCAGAACTTCAGGCATCTCCACTCACCTGATGAAAACACCAGTTACAGTAAACATGGCCATGAAGGGATCATAGTCGACATGTCATAAAACTAGCGAAGTAACCATCCAAGTCAGATCGGGTAAGCTGTCAAAGCAAAGAATAATGCTTGAGAGTCTTGCGGAATATGATGCACTAATCAGAATGCCTTTCCTGACCCAGCACAAGGCTATTATCGAGTGTGGTGAAGCAGCAATCGAACTCCCTGAGATAAAGGTACAAGTGCTGAGCAAGCCAAGAACTGCGTAGTTCAGAGTGGCAATTTGCAAAACTGAATACAAGGAAATCCCAACTAAGTTTGTGGATGTATTCCCTGCTATGATTCCACAGACTTGGCTCCCATTTAAAAAAATGAAACCACTACATTTACCTGAAAAATACAACAGATCTGTGAAACCGACCAACATAGACTATACTGGAAGCATACAAAGGAAAGCTCTGCGACTGCATAAATGAAAAGTTATGGACTGGAGTTATCTACTCGACCGAGTCCCCAGGGGCAGCGCCCATGTTTGTTCAGGGCAAACCCAATGGGAGGATCAGGCTACTAGTCTACTTGAAACTATGAAATAATAACACCGTTACGGATGGCTTGTCGATTCCAAATCAGGCAAAGACCGTAAATGCAGTAAGAAGTGCAAGATTCCGAAGCAAGATAGACCTTAGTGATTCCCACTTTCAGAGCCAAGTTGAGCCAGGATATGAGATCTTGAATACCTTTCAAACCCCTTTTGCCCGATTTGGAAGGAAAGTCATGTTGCAAGATGATGTAAATGCACCCTCTACCTGTATGCACATAATGGACGACCCGCTCAGTGACCTTTTACACCACATTATGTGGGTGTACATTGACGGTATCATTATTTATTCTAACTCAGAAACGGAGCATATACAACATACCAGAAGGGTATGTGAGTGATTGCACCAGGCAAAGTTTCATTTCCAGCAAAAAGTGGTCAACCATATTTGCGAAAACCCTGTAAGTAGTGAGACAGTTGATAGATGATAAAGGGATTCACAACTCACCTGGGAAACTGACTTCTATTGGGAAATAGGCTACACCAAGAAACCAGAAGAAACTGCAGCGATTTCTGGGCCTGGTAAACTGTATTGCACAATTCCTACTACACCATACTACTGCCATGGTACCCCTTACAGATCTGACAGGAAAAGCAGAATTCATCTAGACTGAGAGGCACACTAAAGGATTACCCAATATCAAGGAACCAATCAAACATGCACAAGTGATCACAGTGATCAATTACAACTCCAAAGTGCCCATATGGCTGATAACTGATGCCTCGGATATTGGGGTCGGAGCATGGATTGGCCCGGGGCCAACACATGACACAGCCCACCCTGCAGCCCTGCATAGCGGAAAGTTCACAAATTCACAGGTCAACTATGGCACTAGAAACAAGAAGGCACTGGGCGTGATCGATGAACTCCAAGCTTTCCACCATATGCTTATAGGTTCCAAATTTACTATTATCACAGACAACTAACCCTTGGTAGACCCTGAAGACTGACTGGATCCCTGACCAAAGAAGGACTAACTGGATAAGTA
This sequence comes from Tuber magnatum, assembly GCA_003182015.1. NCBI lineage: Eukaryota > Fungi > Ascomycota > Pezizomycetes > Pezizales > Tuberaceae > Tuber > Tuber magnatum. The sequence continues at coordinate 670,131 of PYWC01000083.1, read as the reverse complement.
AGCTTAGCAAATATGACGTGAAGGTGGTATACCATCCCAGACGAATGAACTGTTTAGTAGATACACTCTCCTGCATCTAGGGGGACTCTGATGACCAGATCCTACCACTCATCCTCGATTACATGCTTGAGAACGATGATATATCTAACTCTAGCTCCTATGAGAACCCTTCTCTAGCACTAGCCTCAATAGCTCAGAAAGCCTTTGCTACCTGTCCAGCATGCTCCCTGTGGTTCTGGGAACTGCACATTTACCTCCAACTTGAGATAGGGGAAGACTAACTCCCCTCCAGGGGTAGTACCAACTATCGCTCTAGATGGGATAAACTAATGCTCCAAGCACTGGCAGCACTATCTGATAAACTGACACAACTGCCAGTAACCCTGCTAAGTCCTGAGCCACAATGACAGCTTGCTATCCCAGTAATAGAAACCCACAGGGTGACTCTTCTGTCGAGCCCACCAGGACTACCTGTGATGGAACCCTTATAGGGAGGCTGACTTAACATCTACAACAAGGAACCAATTATATCAGTCATACCCCCCCCACTAGATGCCAACTACTGCCCCCTCAATGATGTTCTGGAAGAAGAAGAGGACACAGGACAACACCCAACCAGGGCACAACAGATCGTGGATGAACATGACAACAGCGATACATCTCGCAAAGTGCAAAGAGTCTTCAGACAACTGATAGCATCGGAATACCGCAATGAACCAGTCTACTCCTGAGTTATGAGGCATGCAGGACAAGGAGACCTGGAAGGAGCCTACATAGCGGATGGAATGCTATACATGAGAACCTGTTGTAGTGAATACTACCTCTTTATGCCCAAAGGACAGGGGTTCAAGGGGAAAGCGCTACCAGAATATGTCATGTATGAGATACATGGTAAAGGCCACCACAGTGGAGAACAAAACCTCCGATATGCCACGGAATACATATACTGGCCTGAGATGCTGAAGGACTTTTGCGATTTTGTGAAGCAATGTGACACCTACCAGACGAACAAGTAACCAACCCATAGACCAAAAGGAAGGACCCAAACACTTGACCCAGCTTCTTAGGTGTTCGAATCGATCACCATTGATTTCGCACGACGTTTCAACTAGTCAAATGGGTTTGACCTTGTCCTGGTAGGAGTGGATCGATTAAGCAGCTATCTGTGGCTTATACCTACCAACACCATAGTCATGGCAGAAGGAACAATGAAACTCCTGGAATGAGACATCTTTACCCCTCATGGCCACTCCCTATCAATAGTCAGTGATGCTGACCCTTGTTCCGAATTGAACTAGTAGAAGCAGACCTGCAAATCCCCTGAAATATAACACATCAAAGCAGCACCTGGTTACCATAAAACTAATGGACAGGTTGAGCAAAAGATCCGCGATCTCAAAACCAGCTTGAGGAACATGGTCAACAGACCTCGGAGGAACTGGAAACTACTCCTTACTACCATGACAGCAGACCTGAATGGTAGCTTCTCGGAAAGTACCAACATGTCACCATACAAGGTGATGTATAGACAAAACTATCTGCTACTACTGGTAAACCTCTTTTAGAACTCAGCAGTCTCAGCCTTAGATTACAACCTGAACCGGTACCAGACTGAGGGAAACTTAGCCTTGCAGGCAGTAAAGCAAGCAAGATACCAAAGCGCAACCAAAGCAGCACAATGCGGAAGACCTTACAAACATAGAGTGATTGGAGAATTGGTCCTGGTACATGGAGCACTATTCACCTCAACATCTGCGAGGAGTAAGGAGCTGCAACCTCACAGGCAAGAACAAGTCAAAGTACTGGAATTCAATGAGTTTACCAAGAACTATACAGTCAAGATGGATGGCAAAACCTCTTGGAAGGATACAGGTCTCTTTCACTCTACCTCAGCAAAACATTACCACTCAAATAATGACCCAAGATTCCCTGGATGAGCACATACTTGCCCTACGCCAATCCTGATCAAGCAGAACCCAAAGTGGGAAGTTGAGGAAATCTTGGACCACAGAAAGCGGTACAGTGATAACGAATTCCTAGTGAAGTTCAAAGAATATCCATGAAGTGAAGACAGCTGGGATCCTTGGAAGGCCTCGAGCACAGCATGGAACTGGCAAAGGAATGGTGGGAACACAACAAGGATGGAAAGTCGCCCAATATTCAACAGATCTCAATAGGAATCACCAGGCCAGCCACAAGATACTGGTCACCAGAAATGCCTAATACCCACTGGGTAGGAAAAGAAATCGATAAAGGACCAGCAAGAGAAGGCTTCTGGGCAGGTTACATTGATAGCCAATTCAAATCAACCTATGAACAGGACAAAGCGATGCAGGATGCCGCACATTACTACTACTAGAACGTAATACCTCTCCATCCAAAATGATAATGATGTCAAACTATGTGGAACTTAGTGTGGAGCAGCGCTATCAGCTTGTGGGACTGTTAGTGAACTATGGTACTATCCTATCTTCAGAATATTTGTCTAAAATTTACTGTTCTTACTATGAGGAATGTGGAATGGTCCAAGTGGTTTGTGTGGACAATGTCAGAGTGCGGGACTACTGCAACATGCCCTGGTATGAAAGTGGATTCTGGGTTGAAGTTGCATTTTGCGCTTCTTGATTCTCATCCGATTACATGTTGGGTGAGGACTTTTTTGAGGAGGAAAGTTATGGCGAGGTGGATTCCATTGAGAATTTTGATTTTGTGCATCATTAGTTTTGTTTCAGTTAAACAGTTGTTTTGTTTTAGAGAATGTAACTGGTATGGGTACTAGGTTATGTTTTATGTTTTGTTTGATAGTATTGTTTGATACTTGTTATCTTTCAAAGGTATTGCTTAATACTTTGAATGTTTTATATTTTGTTTGATAATATTGTTTGATACTTGTTATGTTTCAAACGTATCGCTTGATACTTTGAAAAGGACTATGTTATCACTCATATGGGAGATGAGTGAGAACTTGTATTTGAACACCCCTGATTCCATGATGGAAACAGCAGACTTCGACCAACACTATTCTTAATATACTTGGTTGAACAGTTACTTCTTGATCTCCTGTTATACCCCTTTGAAGCCTCCTTTAGTCTACACAGCTCTTGCCTCTTGCCGAGCAAGCAGGCCACCTGTTACTATGGTACTCGAAGCGTGATTAGCACCCTAGGTGTGAACACACTACAGAAAGGGTCAGAAACTGCCTAAAAAAGCCCCAAAGACCAGGTAAGACCCTCCAGAGCACCAAGTTCCCAGTACTACTACACCTACCACAACTCCCAGAAATCCTGCCTATCAGATTTCTGCAGACTGTGAAGTGGAAGTACTAAGTGTTAAGGAGTGGAATTTGGCCTCAGAGAGACACCTTGTTTCCCAGCAAACTACATGAGAAAATCCTCCGCCTTCCTCCTCAACAACCTGCCAGACTGCTATGTCTCCTCTCCATATATCACTTCGATCACAGAAGACCTGAACTGTTTTTTTTCTTTTTTTAAGTATTTCCAATGACATTCATGTATGCTATTCTCCTGCTCCCCTTTCTTCTATTTTATTCTTACTAACCTCTGAATGCTCTCTAGTTATCTCTTGTCTAGCGTCCTGTTATCTCTCCTTTATCACTATCATTTTTATTACTTTTTTTACCTTGTCCACCATTTCTTGAGTCACCTACATCCAAAATACGCACGGGGAGCTGTCTGAAACATTGCGCAATTGCCGGATCCCCCATCCCGGCGATGTCCCGTTTCGTGATAGTTGACGTTACCGATCAACCACCGGAATACACCCACGACAAGAACCCGTCTGCCGGAGGTACTGTATGTACAACTTCTGCCTGAGGCTATATATCAATCAATACTTAACCTACTACCCCCCCTCCCTCCCCCGCTGGGTCTCGCCTCCAAAACCACCTCTCAGTGCAATCTCCATCATGGTACTAATAAACTCCGTAGTGGCGCACCCACCTTCACCTCGACCCCACAATACGGCTCTCAAATAACCCAACACTACCTTCAACGCGGAGCAAACAACCCTAACAGACGCTGGCACCCCCGAACATTCAGATATAGACTTCGGCAGAGAGCTCCCCGACACAAACATTGGAAGAGTCGTGAGGAGGATTCGCTAAGGTCTCGGGAAGGGGAAATGTAGAGCCCAACAGGGGAGCAATGGCTAGCCGGGGGAGGGCAAACGGCGAGTGCTAGCGGGTGTGGTTTCTCCAGCCTCATTTCTGAAACCAGCGCCCGTGGCAGCTTCTTGCTACACTGGGGGATTATGCAATGGGGCGTAATGTCAGATTGTTGCCGGGGGGTAGAATAGTTATGATTTTCCGTGAGCTCTATTCTTCTTAGGATATTCTCCCTCTCTTTGTGAGTGAGACATGCCAATTTAGAGAAACGATTGAGGTGAACAGCCCTCGCCAATTATGTTCCCATTATCCACCAGCCTGCTCTGCCTCCTATGGCGAATTCTACGAAGGGTACGTATAGCCAGAGACTTATCCGATCTACGTCGTCAGCACGGACACGGTCCCGGAAATCGTGGCTAGCTCCAACTTTGCCAGGAATCAAAACATGCGCCTGGTCCGCAAGAATACAGGATACGACTTTGGCACAAAGTGCTTTAGGGGGGGGGTTGTTCGGTGCGTGAACACATTTGTGGAACGGGATGGCATTTGTTGGGGGGTATACTGGTATACAGGTCCTACTTTCGAGGCTGGCACCGGAGCGCAGGGGAGGGATATCGATGCCCTCGCGGAGGAGTTTGGGCATATGATGGTTAATGAGGAGGGGGTGGTATGTACTCTTGCTCTCTTGGGTGAGTATAGGAGGTGTAAGGGGTCATGGTTGAAGACGGTTAGATCTGCCGGGGGGTATATTCACTGGGGTGGTCGCCCACCGGTAGGCAGCGTCCTGGGGCCCAATGCGGGCTGTCCTCTCACCCAACGTAGGCATGGCGAACAGCGACACAGTCGCCGTTAGCAAGACAACCATTCAGACCTATATTGGGCCATCTGTGGGGGGGGGGGTGGAAGTGATCGTTGCGAACTCACCCCTTGAACAAAAAAAAACCCCAACAAAATCCAGCAAACCGGATGGAATAGAACGCGCCGACATCCGGGAAGTCGTAAAAGCCGACTCCCGCCTTTTCCCAGAGTGCGGGGCAACAGGGCTTGCAGCTATTTAGCTTCGTCCATTACAGGATCCCAATCCCCCTTACAATTCTTCGGAATACTTTTCCCCTTCATACTCTATCACCCGATCATACCCTCTCCCTGCCTTTATACCAAGGATCGGTTAAAAATTAATTTGCCACTCGGATACCCCTAGCCACAAGGTGACCTATACTGTCAATGACAAATCTGTTCGACCAAGTGGGATTCTTGGCGATTGGGATAGCTCATCCACAGTAACGTGACGAATTGGGGAGGCAATGCTTAAAAACGAAGCTGGCGCCGGGGCGCAACATGAACGTAGCGTGGTCTGTACTCCGGCTTGCGATACGGCTTCCATGCCGCAACCCCAATTTCCTCCTAATATGCCAATTAGTAAAAGCTATCGATGCGCAACATGAAATTCTCCCCTTAGCCGGGGCCTTCTCAAATCACAACTCATCACCCGCCCCCAGGGTTGGTCGGGGGGGAGAGTAGTGTGTGGGCTAATTGACAGACTAAAACATCCACAGCTTGGTATTGCATAAGGGAAAAGCGAATGGAATAATACCACGTTAGAGAGCTTAATACCTAACAGGGATGAATCAAGATCAGCAGCCACAGCGCGAGGGAGTTTAGTTTCACCACTACCATACCAACCAACATGATTTACGGTCCTCTTGTCGGGGTAGCCACTGGCGTATAGCACGAAAAGCCGGCTTTAAAAAGTGAACCCAAATGCTTGCGAGCTGCCTTTCCTTCTTGGTACTCAGTTTTTGACACATATTTGTTTCCTTGATAGCTTTGGCGCTGCCAAAACAGACAAAGAAACTGTGAAATGTCACGGTGGCAGAGATACAGCTGTGGCATGGCTAACAAATAGCGCAGCGTTATAGTGGGCTCGCAAGATGCTAAATTAGAAACGGTGGAGGGGGGGGGTCGCGCGTGTAATAAGTAATCTGAAAACCCATAGCGGCACGGTACAACACCTTCTGTGTAGTTGGGGGTGGATGAAGAGGGTTGAAAATTGAAAAATTTGATGCTAGGGTACATAAATTTAGTTTAGTACGGTGTGGTATCAATAGGGTATATATAGCTTCCAACCACGGTCGCGACTCTACTGAATTCTAGAGAGAAAAGGAAAAGGGAGGAGAGAGGAAAGGGAGCAAAAAATATATATATAATAGTCTATTCCCAATTTCCCAGGCCGAGATTTTCAAATGAGAGGGAGAAGCATAAAAAGGGAGAGCTGGGAGTGCATCCGGTCCGGTAACTCACGCTCAACGCAGCTTGAACTTCCCCGCGGTGGACACCTTTGACCCCGCCCATTCTACAAAGTAGATATTTAAAACGTCCACAAAAGTTGAAATAGGTTAGTAACTAACTTAGCCTGTTTTCCGTCACCATGGCGATTATTCCCATTTATGTACTATTGCGGTTTCTGCTGGCTTTGTGGGGATCTCATTTGCGCCCGGGGACCACGGGAAGTTTGAAGACACTTCCAGTGAGCGTGGCCATTGCCGAGTGGTGGTGATTGAGTTACAGGGGAGTGGGGGGGAGTGGTAGAGGTCCCAGGAAAGGGTGTGTGCTTGGAGGGGTGAGTGTCTCATCGCGCATCGCGGGCTAGGTGACTGGAAATAGACAATACCATTGCTATGTTTTCTGAGAAAGCTGCCGGAGAGTGGTGGGTGAGATCGACGAACTCTAATCAAGGTGTCCCATAAGTAGTAATATTATTATCAAAGAGCTGTCCGCTTCGATATCACGAATTCGGAGGGCAGATCGCCGAAGGATCCGGAGGGAAGATATGATACATTTTTATTATACGGCATTCTAAAGGATGATTTAAGGAAAAGCAAAGCAAGTGAGTTTTCTAATAAAGAGGGGTAGACGGAACTGTACAAGTGAGAGATGAGAGAAAAAGGAGAGGTGAAGACAAAAACAAGAGGAAGGTATAGGTTATGCGCCATAGACAGCCAATGGACTCGCTGCATTAAATCCCTTTCACACTGCGGGATGAACTCGCATTTATATATCTAACTTGTATCGGTGAAAGCTTTGCCCACGCCCACTCCGCAGATATGGGAGCGGTCACTGAGAATATTTGTATCTAAGTCACTTGCACTTGTGATAGTGGAGTAGACCTGGTGAACAAGATATATCTTTAAGACTCATAGATTAATCCAAGCTTGCGTGCTCTTCTAACAGAAAGGAAAAATACACCCCTATTTATACCCTTCTATGGTTACGCGAACACTGACTCATACCAAGGAAATCTATATACCCTGCTAGAATCTTCTAGCATAACAACTGGTCATGTGACTGTGTCACATGACCGACAAAGTCACACCACCGTACAGGAATGAGATACCGTATTTTGAACACTAACCCTACGGTTCCATTCCCAGCCTATTAGAAAACCCTTCAAATGTCACCTTAACTAATCCCTTTGTACATATATCCGCCAAATTGTCCTCTGTTCCAACTGCTATCACATCTATCTTCCCCGCTTCCCGTAGCTCTCTAGTGTAGTGGTGCTGAACGTCGATATGTTTCGTTCGGTCGGAAACACCCGCGTTTTCGGTAAGCTTGATGGCTGCTGTGTTGTCACAGTATAGGATCGGTATAGTCTCAATTCCCATATGTGACATTCCTCGGCTAAGCCAGACGCTCTGTCTAGCGGCGAATGCGAGTGCGACGTATTCGGCTTCTGTTGTAGATGTTGCTACGGTTTTTTGTTTCTTTGATCGCCATATTACGGTACTTCCGTAAACTTGTACGATCAGACCGGTAAACGATTTTCTGTCTTCGAGATTTGAGGCGAATGAAGCATCAGTAAAGATCTTCAATGGTTGCTCCTTGTTGTCTCGGTTGTATCGTAATCCCTTGGTCTTGGTTCCTTTTAGATACCTAAGTACCCTTTTTGCGGCGGTAAGATGTGTGGTGGTGGGTTTTGAGGAGAATTGGCTGAGGAAAGCAGTGGCATGTGCGATGTCAGGTCTTGTAGCGACAGCGGCGTACATCAGCGATCCAATGATGGACTGGTATTGTCGTTGATCGCATAGTTGATCATCGTCTTTTGCTTTCATAAGTGTAGTATGGACTTCAATAGGAGTGGCAACTGGTTTGGCTTCGCTTAGGTCAAATCGTTCGAGGATCTCAGTAATATACCGTTCCTGGTAGATTTTGAGATTGTCTTTTGAGATTTCGATCTGCATGCCTAACAGTAGTGATGGTTGTCCAGAGTCCGTACATTGAAAATGGGATTGTATTTTGTCAATACATGTATCGACTAGTGAGGATTTTCCGGCTATTAGAATATCGTCAATGTAAATGCAACAAAAGAGGTTTTTTGCAACAAGAATACATGGGTCGAAGTCGGTAACTTTAAGGTTCATGGTTTCGAGGGTTTTGGTTAGTCGTTGGTACCATAGTCTTGGGGATTGCTTAAGTCCGTAGATGGCTTTCTTAAGCTTCCAGACCTTGCCTGGTTCGCGATATCCTTCCGGGAGCTCCAGGTAGGTTTCCATGTCTATATTGCCATATAGGAAAGCGCTCTTGATGTCGATCTGTCGGAACTTATAACCACGTTTGACAGCTACTGCCAGCAGGAGTCTTAGGGATTCTAACCGAGCAACCGGGGCATAAACTTCTTCATAGTCTTCGCCTGGGGCTGGGTTGAAACCTTTTGCGCAGTATCGTGCTTTCCGACGTTCGATAGTGCCATCCTTTTTGACTTTGGCCTTATAAACCCATCGTCCTGTTAATACCTTTTTTCCACTTGGTTTTTCCACTTCCACTCCTACTTCTCGTTTTCTCAGTACCTTCATCTCTTCGTCCATGGCTTTCTGCCATTCATTTCTCTCCTGCGATTCCATGGCCTCTCTATACGTATTGGGGTCTGGTATGTGATACATGAGACCAACAACCGTATATCTTTGAAGATTCCCTTCTTCATTCCGAAGCTGTTCATCGAGTTCCTCTCTCCTTTCCTGGAGAAGTTGCATCTCGTCCTCGGTTAGACCTTCCAGCTTACAATCCCGTTCGTTTCCTTTTATTTGACATTGCAGAGACCGTATCTTCTTTTCTATCTGAAGTTTTTCTTCGTCTCGTGCTTTCTGTGTCTGAGTGCGTTCTCGAGTAGAACGACGGGGTGCTGGAGGTTCCGAGGAGGAGGTATCTGGAGGAGGAATAGGTGTTGACTGGAATTCGCCGGGCATAGAGGTAGTCGGAGGTGGTACTGGTGTTGTCGGTCTTACTGGGGTAGATGACCCTTCCTCATCGGTACGTTCCGATTCACTGGATTGATCCGACTTTTCCTTTACTTCTCTTTCTATTGTTCGTTGAAGATATTCAAACGATACCCCTTTTGTCTTTCCAAATTTCACATCCCTTGCTTCGATCACAGTGTGCCGTTTAGGTATGTAAACACGGTAAATCGTCGGACTGGAAGTGTATCCGACTAGGTGACCTTCTTCTGCTGTCTGGTCAAACTTTCCTCGCTTCTCAGCTGGGATATGTACCATGACATCGGCGAACCAGGGATGGAGGTGACTAATCGTGGGTTTCGTTTTATATAGTTGCTCGAAAGGTGTTGTTTTTATTGATGAATGCCACCGTCGATTGTAGAGGTAAGCCGCTGTAGAATAGGCCTCTCCCCACAATGATTTTCGTTCAGGTGGCATCATGCATCGTACCATTGTTGTAAGGGTCCGATTTAGCCTTTCTGCGACTCCGTTTGATTCAGGGTTGTAGGCTGGTGATGTGGTGTGGATGACTCCTTTTGTGTTTAAGAATTCAGACACTTTCCGGTTAAGGTATTCGGTTCCTTGGTCGCTATGCAATCGCTTGACTCGTTTACCGAATTGAGTAAGTACCATTTCCCAGAAGTGTTTTATGGCAACTTCTGCTCCGTCCTTTGTCTTTAGTAGGTAAATCCAACAATACCTGGTATAATCATCTATAAATGTCATGTAGTAGAGATTTTTTCCCAGTGTAGATGTGGACATTTGACCACTAAGATCGGAATGGACTTTGTCGAAAGCTGACTTGGTTTCGATGTCCTTTGACTTTGGTTTTACATGCGTGGTTTTGTTTCGATTGCATGTTGTACAATGAAAGTCTGATGGAGGAGCGATAGGGGTGGCGTCCTTGTAACAATCCTTAATCACACTCGGATGTCCAAGGGCTTTGTGCCGTTCTTCGTAAACAGAAACAAAAGACTTCTCATTACTCATCCTAACATACCACAACCCACTTTTCTTATCCGCAACCATGAAAATCCTCCTTTCCTTCTCAAACATCCTTCTTCCTTTTTCTACCGTAACCTTTACTCCAACATCGTCCAATCGGGATTCAGATACCAATGAGTATCGAAACGTGGGTACATACAGTGCTCGTTTGAGGATGACTGTATGTTTGGTACCATCCAACAGGCGCACGTGGAGGTAAGCATCTCCGGATGCAGTTGCCTGGTGAATTCTACCGTCTGCTGTTACTATCTTTTCGGAGGAAGGCGTAAGACTTTGGAAGTCACCTGAATTGGGAGATATGTGGTTCGATGCCCCAGAATCACATAACCATTCTGTCGAGACTTCCCCGATTGTCATACAGACAACCTCTTCCTCTGGTGTAGGAGGTTCCTTGGCTTTCGCCATCAGAACCGTGACTGTAGCGTCGGTAACAGCTGCGGTGTTTGGCTTGTTGTCCCGTTTCTTCTTTTTGGCTTTTTCCCTTGAGAGACCTCGACATTTGTTAGTATTGTGGGTATCGCTTTTCCCACCTCTTGCTGCACACCATGTGCAATACATCTGTTTCTTGTTCTTGTAAGGTACCGATAGTACCTTTTCCTCCTCTTTACCTTCTCCTTTTTCTGCTGCCCTGCTTAGAAAGTAATCCCGAACGTCCACGTATCTGGTTGTCTTTCTTGCCGACAAGACATCGCATAGATCAGGGTGCAACTCGTTGATGGATAGCATGAAGACAGTGCCCTTGACTTCTTCTGCTTGTGTCCATGCTCGCATCGCGGTTCGGAATTCGTTGGTTGTTTCATCATCAGCTGATGAACATCGTTGTGCAAGACGGTTCCATGCAGTTTCGAACTTTGTGGCATGGTCGGAGATGGATTGGGTGGAGACAAGTTTGATTTTCCAGATGGCTTCAAGTAGCATCATGTTGGTAGCGGGAGTTTCTTTGTCGAATCGGTCTTTGAACGCCTGCCAGACCTCTGCTGCTGAACTTTTGGCAGAGATGTCGGCATGGTAGATGGAGTTTACTGCTTGGTAGAGGTAGAATCTGGCTTTAGTGTCCTTTTTCTTCCACGTCGTGACTTTTGTAGCATCTTCTGATACTCCGATCGTAGGGATCTCAGGCTTCTTCTCCATTCCAAGTACTACCTCTGACAGTCCAAGGACTTCGAAGGCAACCAGCCAGGCTTGCGCCCAAGTCTGGTAGTTCTCTTGTCCTTGTAGTTTTGGGTAGTCGGTTACGGATAGCTTGAAGACAGTTTCGGTATCGTTCGACATATTGCTTTATCGTGGTACATTTCCGATTACTGTCGTTTCTGATCGTCTGTTTTGTGGAAGGGGTCGGTTTCTTTGTGACCAAAATCGCCAACTATTTATCTCGCCTAGGCTCCTGATTGCGTCACGGCGTATATCGTCGTAGTACTTTTCACAACAGGAAGGGAGAAGACAATCAGGTGAAAGAGGGCGTTTTTTGTTGCAGTAAGGACACGTCCACCAGTCTAGTGCATCAAAGTACTGGCGGGCCAGGTTGGTTTTTGTTGAAGGAGGAGTTTGAGGGGAGGATTAACGGTATACGCTCGCTTAGGAGTGCTCTTATGGCCTTGTGGTATATGATGTTCAGGTTTGCGGAAGATCTCACAAACCCGGGCTCATAACCTGAGAATATTTGTATCTAAGTCACTTGCACTTGTGATAGTGGAGTAGACCTGGTGAACAAGATATATCTTTAAGACTCATAGATTAATCCAAGCTTGCGTGCTCTTCTAACAGAAAGGAAAAATACACCCCTATTTATACCCTTCTATGGTTACACGAACACTGACTCATACCAAGGAAATCTATATACCCTGCTAGAATCTTCTAGCATAACAACTGGTCATGTGACTGTGTCACATGACCGACACAGTCACACCACCGTACAGGAATGAGATACCGTATTTTGAACAGTCACCGATGGAAAGATAGCAGTAAGCTGGTGGATAGGGAAGGACCGAGGACAACAAGACTGCAAATGAGAAAAATTAAAATGGAAACAAGCATGAGGGAACGAAGTGCTCTTGTGAGGAAGGATCGGGTAGTGGGGTAAAGGGGATCCGAAGGTGAAATCGAGGCCGACGGGATGGGCAGGGAAGGGCTTTGGAGTGGGTCAGATGGCTCGGGGGCGGGGTGCTCTGGGACTTCAATGAGATCTGTGGGAACGGGGAGGGAGGGTAGAGGTTCGGAGAGAAACTCGACAACTCTTGCATTTCCACGGGACAGAGCTAATTCAAGGGCTGTTTTGCCGCTGAGGTCTGGGATGCTGGGGTTAACATCGCCCCGCGCTGATAGCAACTCCACTATGGCCTCATGTCCGCCTTCCGCAGCCCACGTGAGCGGTTTCCGACCAGACTTGGCGATTGAAGTGTTGCGATCGACATCCCCTCGTTCCAACAGCAGTTTAACCACTCCCTCGCGCTCGCACTCGGCAGCCCACGAGAGTGGGGTTTGACAGCACCCCGTGTCTGAAGTGTTGGGATTGATATCCTCTCGTTCTAATAGCAACCTTAGGACCCCCTCATGCCCGCGCTCCGCAGCCCACCAGAGCGGTGTTCGGCCATACTTAGTGTCTGCAGTATTGGGATTGATGTCTTCTCGTTCTAGTAGCAACTTTACCACCCGCTCATGCCCGTTCTTTGCAGCCAACCAGAGTGGTGTTCGGCTATATTTAGTGTCTGCAGTGTTGGGATTGATGTCGCCTCGTGCCGATAGCAACTTTGCCGCCCCCTCATACCCGCGCTCCACAGCCCACCAGAGTGGTGTTCGGCCATATTTAGTGTCTGCTATGTTGGAATCGATATTGTCTCGTTCCAATAGCAACTTTACCACCCCCTCATGCCCGTGCTCCGCAGCCCACCAGAGTGGTGTTCGACCATATTCCGTGTCTGCCATGTTAGGATCGATATCGTCTCGTTTCAATAACAACTTTACCACCCCCTCTTTCCCGCCCTTAGCAGCCCACCAGAGTGGTGTTCGGCTATATTGGGTGTCTGCAGTATTGGGATCGATATCGTCTCGGCCCAATAGCAACTTTACCATCCCCTCATGTCCGCACCCGGCAGCCCACCAGAGTGGTGTTTGGCCATATTCCGTGTCTGCTATGTTGGGATCGATATCGTCTCGTTTTAGTAACAACTTTACCACCCCCTCGTGTCTGCGCTCCGCGGCCCACCAGAGTGGTGTTCGGCCATATTCCGTGTCTGGTATGTTGGGATTGATATCCTCTCGTTCTAATAGCAACTTTAGGACCCCCTCATGCCCGCGCTCCGCAGCCCACCAGAGTGGTGTTCGGCCATACTTAGTGTCTGTAGTATTGGGATCGATATCCTCTCGTTCTAATAGCAACTTTACCATCCCCTCATGTCCGCGCTCCGCAGCCCACAAGAGCGGCGTTTGACCATATTCGGTACCAGCAGTGTTGGGATTGATACCCTTCCGTTGCAATAGTGCCCTTGCGACATCCTCATGACCCCTTATAGCCGCCCATGTGAGCGCTGTTCTACCCGTGAAATCTCTTGCGTTGATATCCCATTCCTTCACCGCCAACAAGGCAGTAACCGCCTCCGGAATCCCGAGAAATGCCGCTCCATGTAGCCCGGTAAAGCCCTTAGGGCCACCACGCTCATCAGAATCTTCCTCCCACCATGCACCGTTAAAATAGCTGAGCAAGAGAAGTTGAGAGGCGATATTTTGTTCGAATCCCATCAAGAGCCCCAGTGCAAGCGGGCTCACCCTCCCCGTCTTCTCCTCGCTTATATGATTTCCCCAGTAGCAAGAAGCATACTCGAGAAGGGGGAATGTCGACGGAGCCGAACTAAGGGTTGGCGAAAGTTCCCGGATACACTGGAAATTGAGGTACGTCAAGCAAACCTCAGCTATCATCGGGTGCGGGCTCCGGAACAGGTTTGGGTTATTAGATAAATACTCTCGCAGGGTGAGGTGTACAAGCCGCACGGTGCCGAAGGATGCCTCAACTGTGATAAGTCCCAAAGTACACGCTAGGAGCGTTCGAACTGCGGGAACGTTTTCCGGTTCCAGATCTGTGGACCCTATCTTTACTCCTAGGGCATGACATAGCTCGCTAGTGTGTAATGGTCGCTTAGAATTCGATACCCACATCAGCGCTTCCATTCCGAGTCTAGGTCTATCTCCCTTCTGCGCCTTCATTCGTAACATGGTTGTCGTGTATGCATCCTCCACATGCTTGCCCTTGGTCACCTCGTTCAACTTTTGTCTTCTTGCAAAGATAGTAGCCTCTCCCAGGATAGCGTCGATGTTCAGCGAAACAAGGAGGAATCTACGAACCATCCATTAGTCAATACAAGTTCATGAATGTAGTGGGAACCGTGGATGCTTCTACACACATTTCAGAAATTTTTTCTGGAATAATCCTCAGAATATCCGCTCGTAAACCATCTGACATCGCGTCGGGCTCGGTGTCCATTTCCAACTTATTCTCCAAGTATCTCCTTATGTCTTGCGTTTTAGGACTGATGGGTATTGTAATCGCAGTGTTAAAACATCTTTCAATTTCAGCCTCAACCTGCGGCCTCCCGGTGACAAATATTCGCATCGTTGGTGACTCCGTCAGGATATCCTTCAGCGACCGAAGAAGCCCTAGCAGATGATGAGGAAGGCACTCATCTAAAGCATCTATACAGATGAACACTCGTGGTAATGTGAGAGTAGCCTGTTTCAGCATCCGTATCATATCCGGAAGCCGCAGACCTCGACCGCCGGCCTCCTCCTTCGCCTTCTGAAATGCCATTTTCACGTGCTCCAGCACCTCCCCTCTAACCACCAGCTGCCTTAGTATGGCCCCCACAATGTTAGCAGTTGTCTGCTGCTGCTGGTCATGGAAGTCGAGGTAGAACATCACGACTACAATATCTTGCTCGCCAGGTTCATCACACAGGCTGTCTATCACCAACGAACTAGTATCGCGGGCCGTCAGCGATACCTCCTACTTACGCCGGAGGAACCAGTCACTTACCTTAGATAGGTTTTCCCCACACCCGGATTCCCATAGCAAAACAAAACAGCCTTGTCTAATCCCCCCTCACTTCTCCACCCCCGAAACTCATTTGTCTCCAGAACCCAATTTCCCACACCATCCAGCCTGCCGGTACGCACATCCTGATGCCTTCTCCGTGCATCCAGCGGCGAGAGCCACTGCATAATTTCGGGGTTCACATCGGCTACGACTTGGTTCACATGGACGACCTTGTTGATATTGTTGATATTATTGCTATTCGATACGTTATTGCAGTTGAAATTACCGCTATTAATCGAGCGTGGACCTGCTGTGTTGTCCATGATGGTCCGTCAAACTGCTGGCTGAGCGTGGATATGCTGTGCAGTAAGTTAACTCTGTTAGCGATGTGGCGGTGTGGAATTTGCGCCAGGCGCGCTGAACAAAGGTGCGGCACACAAGAAAAGCACACCCTTGACCAGACCCACGGCAGGGATGCTACCCATCGACCAGCCAAGACGGTGAGTGATCGCCCATGATTGCCCATAGCTCGCCACCCGGATGATACTAAATTTAGTATGATGCAGCACAATAATTTTTTTACTCCGACGGCTCTGGAGCACGATGGTGAATTTCATAATCACGCTGGACCCTCCCTACAAGCCTCCCACCCCCATACTATCGATATTCCCTCCGATCGGTATCCACAATCCCCTGCACCCTCAGCGAACACTTGCAAATTAGGCCTTGAGAGACCGAGTCTAACGCCCCTTGTGCCGTGTTTCCCGAACCCCGGCCTTATCCGTACTGTACTCACCCAGTGAGTTTACATCGCTCAACACCCAACCGTAGGGACGGCCTTTTGAATGGTCAATTTCACTATTCTGCGACTATCGTACCAAAATCCTACTACGTGATCCCTGCAAGTCTTGGCTATCTTCTAGCAGTTTTTCTGGCCCTTATCAAGTCTACCATCTAGCCAACTTTGAAAGGCAAGGAACGTACAAATTCAATGTACATTTTGATTTTCCCCCGTTTTACCGTACCTTCCCACCGAATCGAAAACCGGCCGGACAAGCGAAGACTGGACCACTGTACGATAGTACTGTACGCGGCGGCTGTGAACCTCCAATCCCTACCCACCAGAGTACCACTCAATCCCAAACATTTCACCTCACCCAGCAAGCCAGCCGCGGACTTCCCATCACTCCAGAAACGTATTATGGCGGGGGTTCTGGGGACGTTGGCGCGTGGTAGAGTCCCAACCGCAACGGTACCCCAGATTGAAATACCCCGAATACCTTTCTAACCCTAGACCAACGATCACCTGGATATAACTTATGACATAGCACATATCTGCACAACGCCATATCGCAACTGAACGGTTATCCCATGGGTAAATATTAAGCTACTAGTATTGTAGTATCGGTGCAAGTAATTCATCCAGCGCAAATTATTAATCCATGACCAGCCATATGATATAATCAATGCAAATATGGGCACCAAAAATTGCGGGAATTCGGTCGCTCATGGAATATCCTACATTCCCGTTTGGATCCCGGGCCAGTGGGTAGGTGAGTGACCCGATATCCGCTGGGGCCATGTGCCGTGGTCTTATGGGAAAATATGGTCTCAAGATTACTATTCTTCCGATGCGTTAGTGATTTGACTTCGATTTTCCGGCTCATTTGTTAACTGGGCTACGGTACATCGGATACCTGTACTAGTCAATTACCAGTATTTATCCGTGATATGATAGGACCTGTCTGCAGCGGGTATTGTATTTGCGCTGTATGTACGGGTACAACTACCAGGGCAGCGGACATTATTGGGAAGGGAGTTTAGTGCTATATTCTATCAATATTTGAACTACTTCCCTCCCTCCCGGCTAGGGGTCACTTCCAAAGCTACTTGTAGTAATGTCAGTCATGTTACCAATAAATTCTGTCGAGGCTCTCTTCGCCTTCACACTCTGCCATCACAATACCTCTCTCGTTAACCCAATCACTCCCTTCAATGCGGGATAACCGACCCCAACAGACACTAGCATCATCAGACATCTAGAAATCCACTTTAGTAGAGAACTTCCCGACGCCAACATTGGAAGCGGCAGGAGGAGGGTCCACCGGGGTGTGGAGACGAGGAGATGTAAACTCCAGCCCGGAGATCATGGCTGGCCGGGGGAGGGCAAGCGGCCAGTGATAGAGGTCCCAGTTACCCCAGGCTCATTTTGGAAAGCACCACCGGCAGCAGCTGTTTGATGTGCTGGGGGATTATACCATAAGCCGGGGTTTGCGAGGGTTGTCGGGGGGTAGGATAATTCTGACTTTCAGTGAGTTCTCTCCCTTGGAAAAAAACAAAACGAAAAACGATAGCGACGAACATCCCCCGTCGGTCATGTCCCCTCTATCCACCGGCGCGTCTCGCCCCCCCCCCACGACCAATTCTGCGGATGGCATACGTGCCCGTGGGAGTTATCCCGCTTGCGCCGTCAGCGCAAAAACAGTGCGGTAGGTCCGGACTACAGTAGCGTCGACTTTGCCTGGAATCAAAAGGAAGACCTGCTCGCCAAGAACCCGAGACACGACTTTGGTGGAAAGCCCTCTGGGAGTGGGTCGTTGAGTGTGCGAAGACGTTTGCTGGACAAGGTGACGCTTGTTGGGGAGTGTACTGGGGGTGGGTATACGTGTTCCACGTCCAAGGTGGGAACAGAGATGTAAGGGAGGGGCATCTACGCTTTTGCAGTGGCTCGGGCGTGTCGCAGCTGGTGCAGAGGACTCGGTATGTACTCTTGTGCTTTGAGCAGGATTAGGGGGCGCACGCGCCGGTGATTGAAGACGTTGGATATGCCGGTGGGTATATCCAAGTGCGTGCCCACGCACCACTGGCCAGTATCATGGGAATGGGTGCAGGCTCTCTCTTCCCACTTAATCTAGTCGTGGCCAACAACCGCTGCGTCACCACTGGCAAAGAAAAGCATCCGCATCTGTGTATGGTGCGCTGCGGAGGTGGTGGAACTGAGCACTCCATTCTCACCCCCTCAAAAACCCCCTGCATATTCTAACTGGATGAAATAGATACCTTGGGCATCGTAACCTTTATAACCGTGGAAGGGCACGAAGATCCTCCATCACAACCTCCAACTTCACCCGGACCATAAGCACCCGGGACACGCAAGCCGTGGCAACCAGGGACCTGGAAGATGCTGGTTCCTGGGAAGTCGTAAAAACCTACTTCTACCTCCTCCCGTAGCCCGCGAGCAATGGAATCCACAGCTATCCAGTCTTTCCAACACAAGATGGTATTCGCCTTGACATCCCCTCACTGTAATATCATCTTTTATGACATCCTCATAACCACCCACAGCCGCCCATGCGAGCGCCGTTCCACCCACGTCATCAGTTGCATTAATATCCCCTTCCTCCATGGCCAATAAAGCAGCAGCCATATCGGGGATCGCGAGAAATGCCTTTCCATGTAGCCCAGCAAAGCCCTTAGGGCCACTCCTCTTATTATACCATTGTCCCTCCCAATCTATACCACTTTCGTAACGGCGGCAAGAGCAGCTAAGAGGATATATGCTGTTCGAATGGAACAAGAAGACCCAGCGCAAGCGGGCCCACACTTCCCGCTTTCCCCCCTCTTGCGCGCCCTTCCTAGTAGCGAGAAGCATGTTCGACAAGCGGGACCATCGGCAGGGCGGCGCAAAGAGCCGACAAGAGTTCCCAGACACACTGAAAATTGAAGGATGTCAAGCAAACCTCCGTTATCATCGGGTACGGGCCCTGGGACAGCCTTGGACTATTGGATGAATAGATACTCTTGCAAGGTCAAGTGGACAGGCTAGGCGATGTTGGGGGATGCTGCAACTGTGATAAGCCCTAAAGTGCATACTAGGAGTGTTCAAATTGTAGGGGCGTTTTCAACATCCGGATTCGCCCGCCCTTTCTTTGCTCCCATGGTATGGCATAGCTCGCTAGTGCGTAATGGTCTCTCCGAATTCGATACCCACATCAGGGCTTCCATTCCGAGTCTGGGACTACTCCCTTTCTGCGCCTTCATTCGCGCTAGGATTGCCACATATGCATCTTCCACGTGATTGCCCTTAGTCACCTCGCCCAATTTCTGCCTCCCCCCAGATATGGTAACCTCTCTGGGGATGGCGTCGATGTTTAGCGAAACAGGGAGGAATCTACAGGCTATCATTGGTTAACATAAGATCATCCATGGAGTGTGAACTGTGGATGCGTCTTCACACATTTCCGAGATTCTCTCCAGAACAATTCTCAGGATTCTGCCCGTAAACTATCGGACATCGCGTCGCACCCGGTGTCCACCTGCAACCCACTCTCCCAACACCTTTTTGTCATGCGTGTCCGGACTGATGGGCACTTTAACCGCAGCGGTGAACCATCCTGTAATTCCGGCCCCGACCTGAGGCCTCCCGGTGACAAATATCCGCACCCCCGGCGATTCCTAAAGGATATCCCTCAGTGACTTGAGAAACTCCAGTAGATGCTGAGGGAGGCCCTCATCCAAAATATCTATCTAGATGAATACCAGGGTACTGCAGTAATATCCTCCTTCAGCATCTGCACAGTGCCTGGAAGTCTCAGATCCCAGTCGCTGAGCTCGATTCTTGCCCACTGAAACGCCGCTTTCACCTGCTCTAGCAATTTCCCTCTAACCACCAGCTGCGTTAGGATGTTGGCTGTTGTCTGCTGCGGCTGGTCGCGGAAGTCGTGGTAGAACCCGGCGATCGCAACATCCTTCCCCCTGGCTCATCACACGGGTTATCGATCACCAACGAACTAATACTACCTGCTGTGAGCGACGATTCCTGCTTTTTCCGGACGAACCGATCACTTACCTTAGGTACATCTTCCCCACCCCGGGATTCCCGTAGCAGAATGAGACAGCCTTATCTGCATCCCCCATCAACTTACACCTCCACCTCCGAAACTCGTTGGTCTCCAAAGCCCAATTCCCCACACCACCCGGTCTATTGGTACACACATCATGATTCCTTCCCCCAAGGGTCCAGTGGTAAGAGCCATTGCATAATTTCTGGGTTCCCATCGGCTACGGCTTTGTTCACATTGAAAATTTTGTCGATATTATTGATAATATTTCCATTCTTTACGTTATTTTGAAATCACCGCTATTAATCGACTGGGGGTGTGCTCTGTTGTCCATGGTGATCTGCTCAAAGCGTTGGTCGAAGGTAGATCGCTACAGTAATAAATATGATAGCGAACCGTGGGCTTTATGGAGTTGAATAAGGCGAGCTGAGAAATGGGGAGGGTGCGGCTCATAGGTTAGTGCTAAAGATAACTTGAATGCAATACCAAAGCATACACAATGGTCGATGCCAAGATGCTACTGATAAATCAGCCAAGACAATGATTGACTATTCATGAAGAGTTGTAATGATTTCCGCTCATAATATTAGTTTTGCTACTGCGGCCGCTCCGCCGCACGCTGAATTCCATATATCATACAGGCCAAGAGCTTCCTTGCAAACCTCTTACTCCCAAGCGATATCCCCCCATAGGTCCGAAGTCCTCGTGCCCTCACCCGACACTCCCAAATTGGGCCAGGAGCGACCGAGTTCGACCCCTCTGGGATCGCATGCCGGTTCGACGAGCGCTCTATAGTTAGCTACCTACATAAAGACTAAATCGAACCCCGAAGCCGTACCGATCCAGCGAGCTTACGGGTATCATACATCGCCTAACACCAAGCGGTCAAACAATGGACCCTCCAGCGGCCAGAATTATTATCTTGTGGCTACCGTATTGGAAAAACCACCACATTATACCACCATGCTCGCTATCCTGCGCGGGTTTTTGCTCTGCATTTATCGGCTCCGCCGTGTGGCCGTTTTTGGAGCGTGGGGAGCTTTCGAATCAAATGCGCATCTTTTCTGGTTTTCTCATAGCCTACTGTACAGTACCTTTCGGCTGAATTGAGGAATCCGATTCATTCAATGGTTGAAAAAAAAAAAAAAAAAAATAACTACTATAAGTTACCGGCAGTGTCGCGATGAAGGAGATGAAGGACTTGGTGGGGCCGGGGGGATGCTACCAAGCGGCCTCTGAATGGGAGTTCGCCAAAGCTGACCCCGGGGCAATTTTCCGGGGTTTTTTTTTGCCTTTTTCTGTGTGAACCCAGAGACATTCCCGCAGTTGGACCTGAACTTTGGGTGATTGTACAGATGGAGATAAGATGCCAGCCTTGTTGAGAGCGACGGAGGGATATTTTCTGAATTAGGCTTTTTTTCCACTCCTCTTTTCTACCCATCTTATAGTGTAGCTTCAATTCAGTTATCATATTATCGTAGCATGTTTTGGCAGTCTCTTGCGATGGGGAATGCAGTCTTGCAATTCCTCCTCCGAGCCGTTGTTAAACATGTTCTTCCCGTTACTGTTGGCAATGAGGAGGGTTGGTTTCCATTTTCCAGCTTCCTTACCAGCTACGGTACATCTGGTACTAATCAACCGCCGGAAGACACCCACGTCTACAACTTGCCTACCGGAAGTACTGTATGTACAACTGCTGGGAGAGGGTGAGCAGGTTCATCGGAATCAAAAGTCTGAGGCTATATATCAACCAATACGTAACCTACTACCTACCCCTGCTCCTCCCCCGCCGGATCTCGCCTCCAAAACCACGCAGTACAATCTCAATCATGCTACTAACAAACTCTGTAGCGACCCTATCCACCTTCACCTCTACCCCCACAATACGACTCTCAAATAACCAAACACTACTTTCAATGCGGAGCAAACAACCCTAACAGACACTGGTACCCTCGGACGTTCAGAAATAGACTTCAGTGTTGGAAATCGCGAGGTGCTGCTTGGCGTGCTCTCACGATAGTTTGTCCAGATAGCTCCGGGAACGCACTTTGGCTTCAGGCATGTTTTAGCTTTCGGGAAAGAATTTTGGCTGCAGAAATGCGCGGAGGTTTTGGATCAATGCATCCGCCGGAAGGAAAGCGGAAAGGCCGGAAGGAAAGCGGGAAGGTCAGATGCCTAGAGTGTTGGATGTTCGGAGGCCATGGACAGTGGGAGTTTGTTTTTCCTTTGTTAGCACGGGAGTCAGAGCAAGGGGAAGGGGAGGGGCATACCAACAATATCATGGACATGCGTGGAAGGATAGGAGGACTTGGTTGTTGCTGTTGTTATATCTACTCCTGTCTTTACCGTTAGCTAGTTAGTTAGAAGTTGGACGACGAAGAAGAGAACTTCCCTGCTCCTGGGTTGTACAATCATTTTCGTGCGTGAACCCTGGGCGTTTGGTTTCGCCGTTTCGCCGTTTCGCCGCCGACGTTGCCTCCACCGTCGTCGTCGTCGATCCACGTTTAAAATTCGGCAGGGAATTCCCGGATATCATACAAACATTGGAAGGGGTGCCAGGAGTATTCGCTAGGGTCCGGGGAAAGGGAAATGTAAAGCCCAACAGGGGAGCAATGGCGTGGCCGGGGGAGGGCAAACGGCGAGTGCTAGTGGGTCTGGTTTCTCCAGGCTCATTTCTGAAACCAGAGCCCGTGGTAGCCGTTTGTTACGCTGGGGGACTGTGCAAGGGGGGGGAAGGTGTGAGTGATGTCGAGGGGTAGAATAGTTATGATTTTCAGCGAGCTTCGTTATTCTTAGTGTGTTCTCCCTTTCTTTGCGTGTAGACATGCCAATTTAGAGAAACGATAGAGGTAAACACCCCTCGCGGGTCGTGTCCCCGCTATTCACTAGCACTTTCTGCCCCCCATGGCAAGTTCTATGAAGGGTACATATAGCCTGGGGACTTATCCGATCTGTGTCTTCAGCGCGAAGATAGTCTGGGACATTGTGACTAGCACCAACTTTGCCAGGAATCAAAACATGCCCCTGGTCATCAAGAACACGGGATAGGGCATTGGCAGGAAGTGCTTTGGGGGATTGTTCAGTGCGGGAACCCATTTGCGGAATGAGATGGCATTTGTTGGAGAGTATACTAGGGGCGGATATACAGGTCCTACGTTTGAGGTTAGCACAGGAGTGCAGGGGAGGAATATTGACGTCCTCGCGAAGGGGTTTGGGCATATGATGGTTAGTGGGGAGTGGGTGATATGTACTCTTGCTCTTTTGGGTGAGGGTAGAAGGTCTACAGGCTCATTGTTGAAGATTGTTGGATATGCCGGGTGGTATATCCAAGGGGGTGGTCGCCCACCGCTAGGCAGTGTCCTGGAACCGATGCGGGCTCTGACCTCTCACTCAGCGTAGCCATGGCGAGCGGCGATATCATCGCCGTTAGCAAAGACAATCATCCAGCTCTATATTGGCCATCTGTGGGGGGGGGTGGAAGTGAACGCTGCAGACTCACCCCTTGAAAAAAAAAAAAACTACTAGCAAAATCCAACAAACGAGGCCGGATGGGACAGCCACCCCCGGCACCGCAACCTCCGTAACCGTAAAGGCGCACGAATACCTCCCCGATGCACTCTCCCGATTCATCTGGACCGTGAGCCAGCCGAGACTTGCAAGCAGTAACAACCTGAGAACCGGAACGCGCCGACATCTGGGAAGTCGTAAAAACCTACTTCCGCCTTTCCCCAGAGTGCGAGGCAACAGGGTTTACAGCTATTTAGCTCCGTCCATTACAAGATCCCAATCCCCCTTACAATTCTTTGAAATACTTTTCCCCTTCATACTCTATCACCCCATCACCTACCCTCCCCCCTCCCTTATACCAAGGATCGGTTAAAAATTAATTTGCCACTCGGATATCCTAGCCACAAGATGGCCTATACTATCAATGTCAAATCTATTCGATCAAGTGGGCTACTTGGCGACTGGGATGGGTTATATCTACAGTAACATGACGAATCGGGGAGCCAACTTAAAATCGAAGCTGGCGCCGGAGCGCAGAGCGAGTGGAGCGTGGTCTGTACTCTGGCTTGCAATACGGCCTCCATGCCGTAGGACCAATTTCCTCCCAATATGGCAATTGGTAAAAGTTATCGATGCGCGACAAAGATTCTCCGCTAGCCGGTGCCTTCTCAAATCACAACTAATCACTCGCCCCCAGGGGTGGTGGGGGGGGGAGGGTAGTGTGTGGGTCAATTGACTGACTAAAATACCCACAGCTTGGTATTGCGAAAGAAAAAAAATCACTTCAAGCTAAATGTGATAGCGAATAGAATGATACCACGTTAGCGAGCCCAATACTTAACCAGGTGAATCAAGATTGGTAGTCACAGCGCGAGAAAGTTTAGTTTCACAACTACCACGCCAGCCAACATGAGATACGGTCGGCTCGTCGGGCTAGCCACTAGCGTATAGCACCAAAAGCAGTCTTTAAAAATGAATCCAATGTTCATGAACCGCCTTTTCTTCCCGGCACCCAGTTTTGACACTTCCTTGTCGCTTTGGTCGCTTTGGCTCTGCGAAAACAGACAAGAAACTGTAGAATGTCACGGTGCGAGAACTACAGCTGTGGGATGACTAATGGCGCAGTGATATAGTGGGCTCGCAGCGGGTATGTATGAAAGGTAAGATCAGAAACTTTGTCGTGCTCCCTCTCTCTAAACTAACGGTAAAGACAAAATTTAATATATATGTAAAGCGGAATAAATGCCTTCCTATCATTCCATAGGTCACTGCACATATCCTTGCTCCACCACACAAGTCCCTATGGTTCCGCTGGTGATAAACCAATATTGTGTTCCATTGGGCCTTAGAAGAAGAAAAAATGCAGGGGATTTTCATAATCAAAAAACTTTTTTTCTCCCCTTCAGGCATATCAAAACCAAACCACACCTGAAAAAAAGCAAGACCTGAGAATTAGAAATGCTTTAGCATTCAAACAAGAGTTTTTATACTACAAAATACAAAAGTATCTCAGAGGTGACTATGATACATGTTAGAAGCAGATCCTTATTCCATTCTCACTCTCCTGTGAGACTTATACACCTTTTTGAAGTCATCACTTCCATAAACCAACATCCCGATATGCTTGAATAATGCATTGAGTTTTTTGATAATATTTTCCAATTAACTCTGGAGTTACTGAGTTTAGAGCAAGTGGCAGAATATCACACAACATCTCAATTGAATAACCATAGTTTTCTCTTGCATATTTTTTGCTCCTTCCCCAATAGCACTCATTCTAGTTAATTTCACAGTGGAAATTAGGAAGAAATAGCACAATGTGGCCTAATCTTTCCACCTCCTTCTGAAGTCTTTCCTTTTGTTGAGTACAATCCGATTGCATTGAAATAATCTTGCATGTATAGTATCCAGTTACTATTCCATACTCTTTGTGCTTTTGTAAGAGTAAACACTCTGCATACCTCTTTACAAGAGGTATTTTGTTGATCAAATGCCAACACTCTGTACATCTTTTCTTCTTTGAATACTGATTACTTTCCTTCTTGCAATTCAACTGATCTGAAATATCCTCTCTTTGAACCAATATCTACTTGCAGGGATTGTAGTAGTAGAAGATGTAGTCCAATCAAAGCTGAGAATACTACAACTCATGCTCTTCTAAGACAGACTGTTAGCCACAAGACATGTTTAGAAATCTTTCATGCTTAGCTGAGAATACCATATCTTGTATATATTGTATACTGTTGATTTTATACCATACCAGACAAAGAGATTATTGTTTACCCCCTGGCCTCAAGCTTATAGTAACCATTTACAGAGTATTCTTAGTATAGCATGAGTGTTTAACTACATTGTTGAATAGATAGAGACCTTGGACTGACAGATCAGGATATGATAATCAAAATATTGGAATTACTACCTTGATTATATAATCTACCAGGTGATCACCAGTCCAATATACTTTTGTAACTGGTATGGGTACTAGGTTATGTTTTATGTTTTGTTTTATAGTTTCATTTGATACTTGTTATATTTCAAAAGTATCACTTGATACTTTGAATGTTTTGTGTTCTGTTTTATAGTATCATTTGATACTTGTTATGTTTCAAAGGTATCGCTTGATACTGCGAATGTTTTATGTTTTGTTTCACAGTATCATTCAATAACCACTATGTTCTAAAGGTACCGTTGGATACTTTGAAAGGGACTATGCTATTGCTCATACTGAAGATGAGTGGGAACTTGTATTTAAACACTACTGATTCTATAATGGAAACAGCAGACTTCGACTAATAGTATTATTAATATACTTGGTTGAACAGTTACTTCTTGATCTCCTATTACTTCTCTTTGAAGTCTTCTTTAGTTTACACAGCTCTCTTCTCTTGCCGAGCAAGCAGGCCACCTGTTACTATCGCACTCGAAGTGTGATTAGCACCCTAGATGTGAACATGTTACAACTTTATTGTTGTTTCCATACTCAAAGTACTCAGTAGCCTCACAATGGTTTGTATCCAGAACTGCTTGCTCTATCTCCTAATTTATAGTATTCTCAGAGACTTTGACTCTTCTGTAAGAATAGAGGATGTTGCTGACCATAATATCCCTCCCTTTGAACTTTGGCTGTAAGAATATTTGATCTGAACTCTACTATGCCAGATGTTATCTATTATTCAAATTGAAGATTGATTCATCATGTGACATCATGATAAGTAGGGCTTCTCCCTCTGGTATAGTTATTAGAATCTGTATACTATTTTGATCAAACTTTACTATATGTTCTTTCCAGGTGTCCAACTGCTCTTTTCTTCTCTCATATTTGTTGTACTTATATTCAGCCTTATATGATTTGCTTCTATAAGCTGCAGATCTTCCAAGATTCTCTCTCCATATTCATCTGACATGAGATAACTGGTAGTTGCATTTGCCAGCTTTTGTAATGTCAGTACCATACCCAGTGCTGATATGACTTTTCAAACCTCCAACTCCCACCTCTCATCCTCATACTAATTACTTATATGCTTTCCAATTCCCCGCTCACCCCTAGGTATAAACTGCTTCTCCCCCCAAACCTGTGCCCAATCTTGAATTCTTCTTGCTACCCAATCTCCTTATCTCTTTGTTGCTACAGTTATAGCAGCAACCCCTGACAACCTCATGTTTGGATATTTTACCAGACAGGTATAGAATTCCATCACCATTACATGCCTCTTTGGCTATTGCCCTCCAAGCCCTTCCTTTTTTTCAACCTGCTTTGAGTTTAAGCATACTTTAAGCTCATGTATATACTCTTGCAGCTTTTCCACTCTCTAATAAACCATCTGTTCTGGGGTCTTTTGTGCTTCTGATTCATCAGTTAAGGCAATAGATATTGAATTGGAGAGCTCCTTAGCTTATCTCTGCCCGTTAAACAGCCTCTCAACCAATACTGATTCTCATGCTTGCATCAATTTTGTACATCCTTCAACTTTCTTTCTATGCCTTGAAGTTCACAAATCTCCCATTCTGGCACGAACAGCCTTCACATTCGCTCCAACCCCAAGCGAGTGGGTGTGAGCGTGGATGTCTGAATTATTGGGCCTTCGTGTCGTGGTGCGACGGGTTGGTGCGATTCTTCCGGTGGATTGGCGGTTGATATTATTGCTACCATACCGTGCTATCCCTGGTCTGGTCCCGACTTTCCGACCCATTCGTTAACTACGTACGGTGCATCGGATACCGGTACTAGTCAATTACCGGAGTGTACGAGTATTATGATATCATAAAACTTGCCCGTGGGGGTATTATATTTGTATTGTATGTGCGGTAAAAATGCCGGGCGTGAGCAAGTTTATTGAAATGGGTGTTTGGAGCTATATGTTTATCAATATTTAAGATACAACCCCTCCTCTCCGCTCGCTAGAGGTCATTTCCAAAGTCATCCGCGGTAATCTCAATCATGCTACTGATAGATTCCGCAGTGACTCTACCACAACACCGCTTTTGCAGCCACCCTCAATGCAGAGCAAACGAACCCGATAGATACCGCCACCCACTGATATCCAGAAATCGGCTTCGGGAGAGAACTCCCTGACACCAACACCAGAAATGGTAGGAGGATCTGCCGGGCTCCGGAGACGAGGATGTGCGAAATCCAACAGGGGGGTTACAACTGGCCGGGGGAGGACAAGTGGCCAGTGCTGGGGGCATTGTTACCCCAGGCTCATTTTCGAAACCAGCACCGTCAGCGGCTGTTTGCTGTGCTTGTGAATTCTACGACGAGACGGGGTGCGCGGGGGTTGTCGGCGGGCGGCATAATTCTGATTTCTAGTGAGTTCCGTTCTCTCTTTCTTCCTTTCCGAGTGACTTGTTCCGAGTATTTCGGAAAAACAGCAGCGGTGAACATCCCACGTCGATCATGTCCCCGCTATTCACCGGCATGTCTTGCCTCCCCACGACGAATTCTACAGAAGGAACGTGTACCCACGGGACTTACCCTATCCATGTCGTCAGCACAAGAACAGTCCTGGACGCCCGGGCTAGCGTCAGCTTCGCCAGGAATCAAAACGTGCGCCTGGTCGTCAAGAACACTGGACATGGCTTTGGCGGAAAGCCCTCCGGGAGGGGGTCGTTGAGTGTGCAAACGCATTTGCTGAGTGAGATGGCGTTTATAGAGGGGTATACAGTTGGAATTGGTGCATTGTTCATTGTTGTTTTTCTTCAAGTCTCGACATTTGATTGTGTAGGTATGTGATAATTGTGAAGTTAGGAATGTACAGAGGATTGACATTCCCAAATGACAGGAGGGGGAGAGGAATGGTATGAACGGAGGATTGGTATTTCTAGGGCATCGGTATGGAAGGGAGATATGAAAGCAGGAGCGTGTATTTCTGGAGGGGTGAAGGATGAAAGAGTTCTCTCTGTTATAAAGGGACGGTCAGATAAGGCAGAGAACTAGCAAGCGAGCAACTATCAAATATCTTTATCTATATGTTTCCCTCCTACCATTATATAAAAATCTTCATATACTGGGGGTGGGTATACGGGTCCTGCGTTCAAGGTGGGCTCGGGAATGCAGAGGGGGGGTATTGACGCCCTCGCGGTGGGGTTTGGGTATATGATGGGTAGTGGGGGGGGTATTATGCACTCTTGCTCTTTTGGGTGAGGGTAGAAGGTCTACAGGCTCATTGTTGAAGATTGTTGGATATGCCGGGTGGTATATCCAAGGGGGTGGTCGCCCACCGCGAGGCAGTATCCTGGGAACCAGTGCGAGCTTTGCCCCGTCACTCAACGCAGCCATGGAGAACGGCAGTATCGTCGCCGTTACAAAAGAAAATCATCCAGATCTATAATGGGCCATCTGTGGGGGGTGTGGAAGTGAACACTGTAGACTCACCCCATTGAAGAAAAAAAACCTCCAGCAAAATCCAACAAACCAGATGAAATGGCCACATCCGGCATCGCAACCTCCATAACCATAAAGGCGCGTGAATACCCCGCCGCCGCACCCTCTCAATTCATCCGGGCCGTGGGCACCCAAGATGTGCAAGAAGAGGCAACCGGGGACCCGGAACGCACCGACATCTGAGAAGTTTCAAAAGCCTACTCCCACCTCTTCCCGGAGTGCGTGGGCAACAGGGTCTACAGCCAGTTAGCTCCGTCCATTACAAGATCCCCCTTACAGTTCTTTTGAAATACTTTTACTCTTCATACTCTATCACCCGATCATTTACCCTCTCCCTTCCTTTATGCCACGGATCGGTTAAAAATTAATTGCCCACTAGGATATCCTAGCCGCGGGGTCGCCTGTATTGTTAATGGCAAATCCCTTTGACCAAGTGGGCTACTTGGCGACTGGGATGGAACATATCCACAATAACGTGACGAATTGGGGAGCCAATGCTTATAAGGAAGCTGGCACCGGAGCGCCGCGTGAGTACAGCGTGGTCTGTACTCCGGCTTGCGATACAGTTTCCATGCCGTAAACCCAATTTCCTGCTAATATGCCAGTTGGTAAAACCTATCGATGCGAGACATGAGATTTCCACCCAGGCCCTCTAAAATCACAACTCATCACTCGCCCCTAGGGCAAGTGGCGGGGAGAGTAGTGTGTAGGCTAATTGACAGACTAAAACACCTGCAGCTCGGTATTGGGAAGAAAAAAATCAATTCAAAATGTGACAGTGGAGAATGATTCCACATTAGCGAGCCCATACTCAACTAGGTGAATGAATATTCGTAGTCATAGCGGACAAAAGTTTAGGTTCACGACTACCATGTTAGCCAACATGATATACGGTCGGCCCATCAAGCTAGCCACTAGTGTATAGCGCCAAAAACCGGCTTTAGAAATGAATCCAATGCTTGCGAACCTCCTTTTCTTCCCGGTACTCAGCCCTGACACTTATTGGTTGCTTTTTTGCTTTGGCGCTGACAAAACAGACAAGAAACTGTAAAATGTCACGTTGGGAGCGATACAGCTGTGGGGTGGCCAACAAATAGCGCAGTGGTATAGTGGGCTCACGGTGGGTATGTGTGAAAGGTACGATCAGAGACTTCGTCGTCCTCCCTCTCTCTAAACTAACGGTAAAGACGGATGTAGATGCGAAACAGAATAAAAGCCTTCCTACCACTCCAGAGGTCACCACATATATCTTTCTTCCTCCACACAAATCCCTATTCCTCCGTACACTCCCGTGATGACCAAGGAAAGACATGTCCAAAGAAACTTCTCCATAATCTTCTAAAACAATCCACATCACTCCCGAATATCCACCGCAATCCTGTCACTTCTAGAATCATCCACAAGATTATAGTTCTTCCACAACCGCTAACATAAGAAAAATGGCCAAGCGTAAATCCCGTTAATTTTTCTGGTCGAACGTTAAGCCTGACAGCTCTACTCGGCTCCGGAGACGATAGCTCCACCGCTCTAGGGAGAAGAGTGTCTACGAGAATTATCCCGACCAACCATATCGCAGTGATTTCTTTCACCTTGACGAAGAAAAAAAGCGTAAACCTCCGAGGGAAACGACAGCACAGAACCCCAGAATAAGAGCCGACCTCACTGCCTCGGACTACCATGGTATTCCTAAACTTTATGGCACTACAAAATGTATTCGTTGGCCTTCGTCCAATCTGTACGTTCGGTTGGCTACCCGGGCTATTGGATGT
Source organism: Tuber magnatum (assembly GCA_003182015.1). NCBI lineage: Eukaryota > Fungi > Ascomycota > Pezizomycetes > Pezizales > Tuberaceae > Tuber > Tuber magnatum. Next base: position 638,709 of record PYWC01000083.1, on the reverse strand, counting down.
TGCTTGCGATACGTCAATGACTGAGTTAGCCCGACAACAGAGGAATTTCTGCTAGTGATAAAGCCGTATCCGCTACTATATCCGCAACTAAAAACCAACATCTACGGGGCCAAGTTCACACACACTATGATATAGGGGGCTACTCCCCCGCTGAATAGTAGGGCCGGGCTCCTAGTGGGGGATTTGCAGTCCGAGTGCGACGTCCAACGGCGAGTGAGATAGGAAGTGCGATAGCAATAAGAAACCAGGTACAATAGCTTCTGCAATGGTGGACAACGGAAATTGAGAATAGGAAATTTAGGAGTAGGGTACAGTGCAGCATGATACTGAGAGAATAGAACGAGCTGCTCCCAGCCGCCCTCACGACTCTAGAGTACTAAAAAGCGAAAGAAAATAAAGAGAAAAAGCATAGTCTACTCCCTATTTCTCAAATCGAGATTCAAAGTGGGTGGAGGGAGGGGCAGAAAGAAAAAATCATACAGTATCATATCTCCTGGAGCTCATGCTCAACGCAGTGTCTTATCTGAGCTTCTCGCTGATGGAGCTTTTGGCCATGCCCACTCTGTACGATAGAGATATGTAAAACATCCAGAAAAGTTGAGAGGTCAGTAGCTAGTCTATTTTTAGTTATCATGGCGATTATTCCGATTTATGTGCCATTGCAGTTCCCTCCCGCCCCGTGAGGATCTCATTGGCTTCCGGGGCCCCGGGACGTTCGAAGACACTTCCAGTGAGCGCGGTCATTGCCGAGTGATGGTAATTGAGCTACAGGGGAGCGAGGGGAGTGGCGGAGATCCCGGGAAAGAGTGTGTGCTTATCGGGGTGAGTGTCTCGTCCCGCAGTGGGGGTTAGGCGACTGCGAGTGGACAACACCACTGCTGTGAGTTCTGTGGGGGTTATCAGAGAGTGGTAGGTGAGATTGACGAATTTCTATTAAGGCGTTGCATAAATTATATTATCGAAAAGTAGCCATCTTTGATATCATGCATTGTAGAAAGCAGATCACCGAAGAATATAGAAGGAAGATGTAATGCAGTTCTAAGATACAGTATTCTAAAGGATAATTTGGGGAAAAGTAAATCAAGAAAGTCGTCTAATAAAAGGGGATAAACAGTATTGTACAGGGGAGAGATGGAAAAAAAACGAAAGAGGAAGACTAAAACAAGAGGAAGGTATAGACTATGCGCCATAGACCGCCAAAGGAGTCCCTGCAATAAATTCCTTTGACGCTGAGGATTGAACTCGCGTTTATATATCCAACTTATATCCGTGAAACCTGCGTCCACCCCCACTCCACAGGTACGATATAGCAGTTATCGATGGAAAAATAGAAATAAGCTGCTGGATAGGGGCGGACTGAGGATAATAAAACAGTACAAGAGAAAAATAAAAGCGGGAATAAGAATGAAAGAACGAATCAATATTCCGAGGCGGGGTCGGGTAGCTAGAGGAAGGGGTTCCGGAGGAGAAATGGAGGCCGACGGGATAGGCTGAGAAGGGTTTTGAGGTAGGTCAGAGGGCGAGGGAGTGGGGTGTTCTGGTGCTTCGACGAGACCTGCAGGGACGGGAAGAGAAGGTAAATGTTTGGAGAGTAACTCCACAACCCTTGCATTCCCACAGGGCACAGCTAATTCAAGGGCTGTTTTGCCGCTGAGGTCTGGGATGTCGGGGTTGACGTCATCTCGTTCTAATAGCAACTCCACCACGGCCTCATGCGCGCCTTCCGCAGCCCACGTGAGCGGTGTCCGACCATGTTTGGTGACTGAAGTGTTGGGATCGACATCTCCTCGTTCCAACAGCAGCTTAACCACTCCCTCGTGCCCGCACTCAGCAGCCCACGAGAGTGGTGAATTGTCATATATCGTGTCTGCAGTGTTAGGGTTGACGTCGTCTCGCTCCAACAGCAACTCCACCACTCCTTCATGTCCGCGCTCTGCGGCCCGCGATAGTGGTGTCTTACCAAGTATAACGTCAGCAGTGTTGGGATAAACATCCGTGCGTTCCAACAGCAACCTTACCACTCCCTCGTGCCCACGCTCAGCCGCCCACGAGAGTGGGGTTTGACCATATACGGCGTCGGCAATGTCGGGAACGACATCCTCGCGTTCCAGCAGCAATTTGACTACTCCCTCGTGCCCATACTCAGCAGCCCACGAGAGCGGGGTTTGACAATATTTTGTGTCTGCGGTGTTGGGATCAATATCCGCTCGTTCCAAGAGCAGCTTTACAATCCGCTTGTGTCCGCGCCCCGCAGCCCATAAGAGAATTTTTTGCCCATCTCCCGTGTCGGCAGTATTGGGATTGATATCCTCCCGTTTTAACAGCAACCTTATCACGCCCTCTTGCCCACATTTTACAGCCCACCAGAGCGGCGTCCGACCATATTGGGTGTCTGCAGTGTTGGGATCGATATCCTCTCGTTCTAATAGCAACTTTACTACCTCCTCATGCCCGCCCTTTGCAGCCCACCAGAGTGGTGTTCGGCCGTATTCCGTGTCTGCAGTATTGGGATCGATACCCTCTCGTTCCAATAGCAACTTTACCACCCCCTCATGCCCGCACACCGCAGCCCACCAGAGTGGTGTTCCGCAGTATTTGGTGTCAGCAGTGTTGGGATCGATATCCTCTCGTTCCAATAGCAACTTTACCACGCCCTCATGCCCGCACTCCGCAGCCCAGCAGAGCGGTGTTTGGCCATATCGGGTGTCAGCAGTGTTGGGATCGGTATCCTCTCGTTCTAATAGCAACTTTACCACCCCCTCATCCTCGTTCTCCACAGCTAACCAGAGTGGTGTTTTTCCATATTCCGTGTCTGCAGTATTGGGATCGATATCCTCTC
>PYWC01000083.1:606994-635182 GCA_003182015.1 Tuber magnatum | reverse complement strand
CCCTCATGCCCGCGCTCCGCAGCCCACCAGAGTGGTGTTCGGCAGTATTTGGTGTCAGCAGTGTTGGGATCGATATCCTCTCGTTCCAATAGCAACTTTACTACCCCCTCATGCCCGCACTCCGCAGCCCAGCAGAGCGGTGTTTTGCCATATTCCGTGTCTGTAGTATTGGGATCGATATCCTCTCGTTCTAATAGCAACTTTACTACCCCCTCATGCCCGCCCGCCGTAGCCCACCAGAGCGGTGTTTTGCCAGATTTAGTGTCTGGAGTATTGGGATCGATATCCTTCCGTTGCAATAGTGTCCTCACGACATCCTCATGACCCCTTATAGCCGCCCGTGTGAGTGCCGTTCCACCCATGATATCTGTTGCGTTGACATCCCATTCCTTCACCGCCAATAAGGCAGTAACCATCTCCGGAATCCCGAGAAATGCCGCCCCATGTAGCCCTGTAAAGCCTTTAGGGCCGTATTCCCCAGTAAACCGTGGCTCCCACCAACGCTTATCCTTATTATAACATAGTAGGAGCACCTGAGAGGATATATGTTGTTCGAACCCAATCAGAAGCTCCAGTGCAAGCCGATTTACACCCTCTGTTTTCTCCCTTTTTATGTGCCTTCCCCAGTAGCAAGAAGCGTATTCGACAAGGGCGAATGCCGACGGGGCCGATTGAAGAGCTGGTGAAAGTTTCGTGACATATTGGAAATTGAGGTAGGTCAAGCAAACCTCCGCTATCATCGAGTGTGGGTTTTTGAACAGGCTTGGATTATTCGATAAATATTCTTGCAAGGTGAGGTGGACAAGCCGGACGGTGCCGGAGGATGCCTCAACCGTGATAAGCCCTAAAGTACACCCTAGAAGTGTTTGAATTGTAGGAGCGTTTTCAACATCCAGATCCGTCGACCCTATCTTTACTCCTAAGGCATGGCAGAGCTCGCTAGTGCGTAACGGTCGCTCCGAATTCGACACCCACATCAGGGCTTCCATTCCGAGTCTAGGTCTACTCCCCTTCTGTGCCTTTATTCGTGATAGAGTTGTCGCGTATGCATCCCCCAAATGATTCCCTTTGGACATCTCGTCCAATTTCTGCCTTCTATCAGAAATGGTAGCCTCTCCTAGGATAGCGTCGATGTTAAGCGAAACAAGGAGGAATCTAGAGACCATCGTGAGCCATATGAGATTATGGATGGATGCTCCTACACACATTTCTGAGATCCTCGCGGGAATAATCCTCAGGATAGCCGCCCGTAAACTATTGGACATCGCCTCGGGCTCAGTGTCCATCTCCAACTTCCTCTCCAAATATCTTTTTATGTCATGCACCTTAGGACCTATAGGCACTTTAACCGCAGTGGTGAGATATCTTGTAATCTCCGACTCAACCTGAGGCCTCCCGGTGACAAATATTCGCATCCCCGGCGACTCCTGAAGGACACCCTTCAGCGACTCGAGAAGCTCCAGCAGATGCTTAGGAAGGCATTCATCCACAGCATCAATGCAGATGAAAACCCGGGGTAATGCGGCAACAACCCGCTTAAGCATCTGCACCATATCCAGAAGTCGCAGGCCTCGACCACCGACCTCCCTTTTCGCCTTCTGAAACGCCCCTCGCACATGCTCCAGCACCTCCCCTCTAACTACCAGTTGCCTTAGGATGGCTCCCATGATGCTGGCTGCTGTCTGCTGCTGTTGGTCTCGGAAGTCGCAGTAGAACATTGCGACCGCAATATCTTCCTCGACAGCGCCATCACACAAACTATCGATCACTAGTGAACTAATTATTGCTGGCCGTTAGCGATAATTCCTACTTCCCGCTAGGAGCTAGTCACTTGCTTTAGATAGGTCTTCCCCACTCCCGGATTCCCGTAGCAAAATAATACAGCCCTATCCACTCGCCCTTCGCTACTCCTCCACTCCCGAAACTCGTTTGTTTCCAATACCCAATTCCCCACACCATCGAGCCTGTCGGTACGTACATCCTGGTGCCTTCTCCGAGCATCCAGTGGCGAGAGCCACTGCATAATTTCGGGGTTCTCATCGGCTACGACTTGGTTCACATGGACGACCTTGTTGATATTGATATTATTGCTATTCGTTAGGTTATTGCAGTTGACATTACCGCTATTAATCGGGCGTGGATCTGCGGCGTTGTCCATGATGGTCTGTCAAAGTGTTGGCTGAACGTGGATACGCTGCGGCGATAATATGGTAGCGATATTCTGTGTTTTGTGGAATTTGCACCGCGAGCTGAAAAAAAGGGGCGCTTTTAACCAGGCTGAAGATACTGGTGAGCGAGTAGACTACTGGTAGCATAAGAAGACCAACATATTCAGTTGCCCAGACGCCAAGATGCTACCTATTTCAATCAGCCAAGACAATGAGTGACTACCCATGATTGCAGTTTCAATTGCCGCTTACGACCATTTTCACTCTCACGATAGCTTCCCCACAAACCTCCTACTCCCTCCGACTTGTCCCTCTAACCCCTCGCGCCCTTACCTAGCACTTACAAATTAGGCCATGAGAGACCGAGTTTGCCACCTCGGCGATCCCCCGCGTCAAAAGCTACATCCTACCCAGCGAGGTCACATCGCTCAGCGCCCAACAGTAAAAGAAAGCCGCCTTTCCAACGGCCAAACTCACTCTTCAGCGACTACCATATTAAAAACCCACTACGGCACACTACCCCATCCGGCCTTCGCTATCCTGTGATGTTTCTTTTTACCCCCACCAAGCCTGCCCTGCAGCCAATTCGAATCTCAAATAACGTATGATATCATACCTTCGTGGTTGAGCCAGAAACCGACTCGCCGGTTAAAAAAGCTTTCCGGTACCCGTACGATAGAAGGGTGCAATACAGTACGCCGCCGGGAACTCCAAACATTCCCACCCCTATAGCACCCTTTAACTCCGAACCTTTTACCTCACTCGGCATCCCCATTACTGCATTTACATAATTCCGCGAGGGTTCTGGCGACCTGGTATACCGGTATGGCAAAGCGCCGACGGCTAGCACGAGAACCGGTACGATACTCCTAGCGATCACCAGAAACTGACAGTACCCGGAACACCTTCTCAATATTACCCATCGCTTATAGCATAGTGCGGTGCATGCCTGCACAGCACCGCATCACAACTGAGAAAGTTGTCCCCTGGAACTCCCATTTCTACCTCACCGGTAAATACCAGACTACCCATACCGGTATAGCGGCACCCTCCCCCCAGCGCAAATTATTAATTCCTGAGCAGCGATATGACGTAATAAGAGCAAAATACAGATAAATTGCCAACGGTCGATCGTGCATGGAACACCCTTCACGTTCGCTCCGGTCCCGAGCGAGTGGGTGCGTGTGGGGATGTCTAAATTATTAGGCCTTCGTGCCGTGGTCCGACGGGTTGGCGCGATTCTTCCGGTGGGTTGGTGGTTGATATTATTGCTACCATACCGCGCTATCTGTGGTTTGGTTTTGATTTTCCGGCTCGTTCGTTACCTACGTACGGTGCACCGGATACCGGTGCTAGTCAATTGCCAGAGTGTATTATGATATGATAGGACTTGCCCGTGGTGGTATTATACTCGTATTGTATGTGCGGTACAACTGCCGTGAGTGAGAGAATTTATTGAAATGGGTGTTTGGGGCTATATGTTCGCCAATACAATATTTAAGATGCAACCTCTCCTCCCTGCTTGCTAGAAGCCACTTCCAAAGTCATCCGCAGTAATCTCAATCATGCTACCGATAAATTCCGCAGTGACTCTGCTCGCCTTTACACTCTGCCACAACACTGCCCTTGCAACAACCTTCGATGCGGAGCAAACGAACCTGACAGGTACCGCCACCCACGGATATCCAGAAATCGGCTTCGGGATAGAACTCCCAGACGCCAACGCCAGAAATAGTAGGAGGATCCGCCGGGCGCGGAAACGAGGAGGTGCAAAGTCCAACCGGGGGATTACGACTGGCCGGGGGAGGACAAGTGGTGAGTGCAAGAAGGGCATTGTTACCTCAGGCTCGTTTTCGAAACCAGCGCCGGCAGCGGCTGTTTGCTATGCTTGTGAATTCTACCACGAGACGGGGTGTGCGGGGGGCGGCATGATTCTGATATCCAGTGAGTTCCGTTCTCTCTTTCTTCCTTTCCGAGTGACATGTTCCGAGTATTTCGAAAAAACAGCGATAAACATCCCACGTCAATCATGTCCCCGCTATTCACCGGCATGTCTTGCCTCCCCACGACGAATTCTACAGAAGGAACGTGTACCCACGGGACTTACCCTATCCATGTCGTCAGCACGAGAACAGTCCTGGACGCCCGGGCTAGCGTCAGCTTTGCCAGGAATCAAAACGTGCACCTGGTCGTCAAGAACACTGAACACGACTTTGGCGGAAAGCCCTCCGGGAGGGGGGTCGTTGAGTGTGCAAACGCATTTGCTGAGTGAGATGGCGTTTATAGAGGGGTTTACTGGGGGTGGGTATATGGTCCTGCGTTCAAGGTGGGCTCGGGAGTGCAGGGGGGGGGATATCTTTGCTTTTGCAAAGGAGTTTGGATATATGGTGATTATTGTGGAGGGGGGCAGTATGTACTAGTACTCTTGCGCTCCCCGGTGGGGGTGGGAGGTGCACCGGCTGGTGGTTGAAGAAAGTAGGATATGCTGGCGGGTATATCCAAGGGGGCGGTCACTCACCACTCGATAGTATCCTGGGAATGGGCGCGGACTGTCTGCTCACTCAACGTGGTCATGTCGAACGGCCGCTTCATCACTGCTAGCAAGGAAAATGATCCGGATCTATATTGGGCCCTCTGCGGGGGTGGTACGAGCGCTCCACACTCACCCCCTCACAAAAACCTGCCGGAANCGAATCCCCCGCCCCACTCCAGCGTCTGGCAATCCCTCCGCCCAAAGAAGCAAGACCTCACAAGAGCACACCCACGTCGAGCCCGTATCCCTCTCTCTCTCAATTTCGGTACCGCCGAAAATCAATTACCCATGCATTTCAACAAATCCGGGGTGCTCGCCGCAAGCTCACCTAGACCGTGAGCACCAAGGATATGCAAGCCGTGGCAACCGGAGACCCGGAAATCGCCGACCTCTGGGAAGTGGTATATGCCTACTTCCGCCCCTTCCCAGAGCACGCGAACAAGAGAATATACAGCTACTAGAACATCATAGTCCAACCCGACAAGAGGATAAAATCCATCATGGCCCCCTTCTTCGCCCCCTGCTTCCCGGCAGAACAAGTCACAACACTCGTCTCCCCAATCATCGCCAAAGCCGCAGATGTGGGAATCAGGACCGACCCCATAACCACCTCACTCACAAACTCCCACGGAGCCTGGAAAGCCGTGTTCCGGCAGGAGCGCGTGGGTGCGTGGAATACATACGCGGGGTCCAGATTATTCCCCCGAGAGAACTTTATAAACGAGGATAAATTCGAGAGGCGGTCAAGAGCGAAGGCAACATCGGCACATTCCCGATAATCGGGCTCAACGTGGCGCCGACGTTAAGGGCCGGAGTGGTGCCGGACAATTCGGTGGATCCGGTGTGGAGGGGGGCGGCAATGCACGCTATTACCAGCATTAGCTATGATGCGGGAATCCGCGATCTAGGGCATATCGCCGGATTACAGAGAGAGTTTATGAACGTTCGCATGCAGAAGTAGGGGGATGTGTCGCTGGGTGCTATCTTGGTGAGGTTGGATTTGTGAAAGGGGTAGGTAGTTGGAGGGCGCTGATGCTAGTGAGTGATTTCTTAGACCGACATCAATGAGCCGAATCACCAACAGGCGCCCCGAGGAACGGATTATCCGAGGCTGTACGGGATTAAGCAGCGGTATGATCCCGCAGGGGTGTTCTTTGCTGAGACGGTACGCCATGTTTGTTTCGAGTCCTAGAACCAGAGTTTGGTTTAGATTGATTGCTGATGGCTAATAGTCCGTTGGAGCGGAGGATTGGACGGACGACTGGGTTTTGGCGGATTGGTCCTTTGTGCCCTATTCGAGGGCGAGGCCTTGCATTATTCCCAGTTGGCAATGCTAATATTTCAAGCTTGCGAGAGGCTGGGAAGACTTGATTTTTGCTAAAATTGGCGAGGAAGATTTTTTGATCAGGACGTAAATGATGGGGAATGACATGGGCATCCACTCCAACTACTGTTCCAAGTTTCAGGCCCCCGAAAGGGAGAGCCGTTAGAGTAGTCATGATGAGCCACCCGCAAGTTATCGCTCCACTGTGACGGGTGCCGATGTTATCATTCTGAATTAACAGTGATTCCCCTACTCGTGAATCACTTACATAAATACTTCCAGATCAGAGCTACCATCACAAGTCTCAATTCTCGTATGATCAATCTAACATATCATATACCCCAACCCATCCACTGCCCCACGAATCCAACACCCCCGCCCCGCTATGGCAAACCCGTGGGATCAAAAGGCAAAATATACCTCCCATTGACAGCCTCAGTAAGGGTATACATCGTCCCGGTTGTTTTATCGTAACTCATATCCTCCGGTCCCTCCGGCAGCGCACCCCCGGCAATATTGGCGAGATTGCCAGGAACCCAGGAAATAATATCACCATTCGACCCGCCATTGCTCCTAGAGATGTAGAACTTCCCGTTGACGGAGTTGGCACCCTGCATACGGTCGATGTTGACTTGGTACGCCCAAGTGGCGGTGGCGACACCGGCGGAGTTGGTGATCAATTGGCGGTTGGTGTAGTCGATGGACCAGCGCACGAAGCGACGGGGCCCGGTGAACGAGGCGGGTTGGTACTCACCGACGACGAGGCTGTCCGGTGTCGTTGTGCGGTCCAGGGAAACGAAGGAGAAGCGAATGCCCGGGGAGGGAGGGTCTGCCGGGGTGTAAGTTCTGCTTAAGCTATTAGCATGAACTTCCGTAAAGAGAGATAAATAAGAAAGGGAACTTTACCGACTCTGCGGCAAAACATAAGCATAATTTGCCGCCGAAAACCCACCGCCAGCCTTCCTCCCAATCCCATCGCCCGTCTCAACCTTCCAAATTTGCGTAAGATCAAACACCCTAAACCCGTTGTCCGTATCCACTATATATAGCGAATTCCCATACCAGGCGATGCCCCCGGCATGCACCTTCACAGACCTAAAATCTGCCGTCCCGGCATTCGAATACGGCTCCACAAGCAACACATAGCGATAGGCATCAGGACTCTTATCCCTATCCACGAAGGCAATCCTAACACCCTTATTCTCCGCGGCGGGGACGTCGCGATTGTCGTACCAGCTTACCAGTGTCACACGCTTGCCCTCGTACGTGCCGACGTCGTACGCGTCGGCGGAGGTGCTGATGCCTTGCGGGTACCAGGAAGTCGTGCCGAAGTCGTTGAAGGAGGCGGAGTTCTCCCAGCGCGTGGCCCGGTAGCTCATGCCGAGCCCGAGCACATCCAGGGCGACCATGTCGTGGTTTGTCGCAGCGAGAACTTCGAGGACGCTGGCTTTGGGTAGAAGTTGGGAGAGGGGGGCGATGTACTGGTTGTACCCGGACTCTTTGAGCTTGAAGGCCGTCTCATCGAGTTTTTGAGCGGTGGTTGTAGCGGGGGATGAGAGGAAGAGGAGGGGGAGGAGGGGGGAGAAGAGCAAAGACCGTAAGAGGGATTGAAAGTACATAACGAATGAGAAATTTAAGACAAGTTGCTAGAAGCTACCGGTGCCGCACAAAAGTCGAATCCCGATTCAAGAGGATTCCTCACCCTTTTTAAACCTTTCGAATCCCCCGCCCCACTCCAGCGTCTGGCAATCCCTCCGCCCAAAGAAGCAAGACCTCACAAGAGCACACCCACGTCGAGCCCGTATCCCTCTCTCTCTCAATTTCGGTACCGCCGAAAATCAATTACCCATGCATTTCAACAAATCCGGGGTGCTCGCCGCACAAGAAAAAAGCCCTCCCCAAAGCATTCCACGTGCGACGCAATGTATTGCCGGAAGTGCCCTGCTCTGCAGTCCAGACACGTCATATATAGGCAGATTCGTTGCAGTTCAGGAAGGTGAAGGCAGCAACGAGTAGATGGGCGGTGGCACAAACTCTGCCGGATCGTTACCGTATTTGCGCGATGGTAGGGTTGGCGGGCTGAATACGAGGTCCTTGCTAGGGGNAAACTGTAGGTGTGGGGGGGTGGCCCCGGGGTTCTGGCTTTCAGCGTTCCCGGGATTGGCGTTCTCCGGGAAAATCTAGTTGGTGGGATGGTCTCCAGAGGATTTTTATATCACAGCCGTATCATACGAGTGATGTCGAGCTTGAGGGTGAGGCAGGGGCGGGAGTGAGATTGAAGGGTTATCACGTCCGATAGAATGGCACGCCGTGGTGTAAGAGAGGCGCGGGGCTGAGGGAAAATGTAGACCATTTGACGCATGAAAACTTACGGTGGGCGCGAGCATAGTTTTCAGCAAGGGGCGATGAATAGGGATCTGTAACAGGCACCGTATTCCTTTTTTTGTTACCCTGCTTTGATGAATTCACTCTTCCGCCAGCCAAATACCGTACTGTACTCACACGTCTTTGCCAAGAATACCTCCGTGGGCCGAATATTTGGTGAAGACCTCAGCAAAATATCGGCTGGCGGAGGTATTCTTGGCAAAGACGAGTGAGTACAGTACCCGTCGCATTTCGTCAGGACCCCGTGGAAGACTGTGCTCGAGTATGATTGGACCAATCTCTTCCCCCCCCCCGACTCAACCGAGGGCCAAATCTGCCGCCATCTCTCCCCTCCCCTAACCCAGTGGGGGACCTACCGTGCAGCAGGACATTTCTCTTGTATGGTCTTCGCGTACTTGCGGTACGGACCACACACCCACGGACCCCGCTGTACCCGTAGAGAAATACCGGTAGGAGAAAGTTCGGGGGAAAAAAAGGTTCCCTCGTGTGTCTCAGACGTTGCCCGCGTATTTATGATGGCATTGTGTCTGCGAGTACGGTACGGTAGATCAAGCAATGATCACCGGAATCATTGTTGGTTTCCAGGGTCAGCCGTTGGTCTCTGAAGGCTAGAACGGCCCCAGGGACAAATCCTTACCCCAAGTGACATCTTTTCTCTCTTTCTTTTTGTCAATTCTCCCAGTGGCTGCATTTTTAGGGTATTGCGGCGGGGGCTGCACTCGAGCAGCGGTTCTGGTCTGTCACACCAGATGGTAGATGTGGAGGTTGAACAGTTTTAGGGCTCTGAATAATGGAATGGCGGATTGGCCGCAAATTAGTAGCCTACAAGCACCGGTGCAAGTATCATATGGTTCCGGCCATCAAGATACAACAGTTTGATCGATGCAGCGGGGGATGCCTTGGCATAAAAGACTTGGCAATAAAATAGTGTCTATGTTCAAATCAGGGTCATAGAAGAGTTATTTTGTACTTCTTGATTATATTTATTAGAAAGATTTTCAGAGAAGTAAATAATGTATAAAAGGGTGGATTATGTATTTAATTAAAAGTATGATGACAAAAGAAATGAAACAAAGGGAAAGAAATAAAGGAAATATAATTTCAGAGAAGATAACAGCTTATACAATACATTATTATAGTAATATTACATCATCATGCACAGAATAAATTTAATAAAAACTATTCTATTAATAGAGATTGAACTCAACCAATACTACTGTAAGAACTTGAATAATTGAACCGTGTGCTAGACAGTTAAAATAAAGTCTGAAACGCCAAGGGTATGGCATGTGTATCGTGCAATATCATTTTGGTATGTCTTGGCATCTACTCATATACAAAATTTACTTCTTTATCTTGACTATCATCGACAGCATCGCCAAAATCCTCTCTACCTTCACCCTCATTATCCACATCCCCTTCAATCCTCTATTCCTTAAGCCCCTCTACTAAGAAGTCATTTGATAATCCTTTAATAGATAACTCAGAATCCTGACTCCTGTCAGGTGGGAGTAAGAGTCCAACAACCCGGAACGACCACCGGACAACCTCTGCCTTCTCTCTAGAGAAGGTTTCCCATGCCTCTCCAACCGCCCAGGTAATTGCAATCTGCCTCCTTCCTACCATACTCCCCATTAAAGCTCTTTCTTCACTAACCTCTCATTCCTACTCTGCTTCAATCTCTTCCAACCGAAAGTCTATTTTCTCCTTTATTTTTTGGTAAGTCTGTCTTTCTTTGTTTCTTGATTCTCATAGAAAATATACTAACTTTCAAAATATCCTTAAACAGATGGTTTATAGATATGTCAAGGGGCTGTACCAGGCCAGTACAGCCTCTGGGAATTAGGCTGACAGTAATGTCATTGGCCTTAAAGGTATCAAGTACCACTGCTGTTTGATAGGCTTAAAAGAGATCGATAGCAATAAGGATTGTCTGACTATCAAGAACAGGTATTAATTGTTCATCTAGCCATTCAAGCACACTGCTTGAGTTGGTGTAGGCTGTTGGATTGAATTTTACCACCACTCAGGGATTGTAGTGTTGCTGCTTCCTTCCTATTGTTGGCCCAATACCCTGTCCAAGAAAAAAGACAAGTAAAAGGACACGAGAAATGCCATCTGCAAAGACGGTACATTGAAGAGTGCCCTGCCTTTTATCCCAACCTGACTTCGAAGATTGCAACCAAACTGACTTTTCATCAATTAAATTGCAGGTTTGACCCTCCAAGTACTTAAATGGAACAGGTGTCTGATCCATATTGCAGATATTCTGCAACCTATAATGGCCAATTGTTGGCATCAAGGTATTGCTTCTTCCCCTGTTTACATCTTGCTCACGCATTTGGGAGTTACAGTAGTTGAACTTCAACCAGTTAAGTATAGCCCCAGCAAAGTCTGCTAACAATTGACTAGCTTTATTTGTAACAAAGCGAAGACTAATTTGATGCCAGCGGAGAAAGTTTTGAAACCACCCATTCGAGAAATGAAATAGCATAGAATCCTGCCCTGGGTAGTGTATGGGAATAAGTTCTTTTCTAACTTTACAAAACCAACCACACTGTACTGGTCTTCCCATTGCCCTCCACTCCTGAAATCATTCAAATAATACCTTTTCCATTGCTGCCCATATTCTACCCCTCCCTCCACCTCCAGCCTGCCACTGTCCAGCCTTCTGGGCTGTAAACTTGCCTTTCTTCTCTTCTTTTTTCCATCAAGATAAATTTCCTGCCAGAATTTTGAATCTCTAAGCAACCTCTGCCCGTGTTGGTTCCCTTACCCTTGTTGGCCCATATTGAATCTTTGTCTCAATTGAATATCAGAGAACATGTAGTTTGTAACTAACCGTATATGAGTGATAGGGATAGGCCACTTCCTTTTCAGGACACCGGAGGACTTCGAGGAGGGGTTTTCGCATTGGGCCTCTCTTTTTTCATACACCAGGATAGAACTTGTCCGTGGGCAGTGCGGGGAGATCTGGCCTGACAGGAACACGTCCGCTTTGCTGCCTAGTCCGTCTTGCTAGCATCGTGTTTTATCTGACTTGTTGTAGTTTCTGCTCTAATTTTTGAATTTGCAATTTGCTAGACACTCTTGTATTATACATTTCTATCTTGCTTGCTTCTGTTTATATTTACAAAGAAATGAGCAATTGCTCTATTGCTATGAGTCTTTCTCTTTTTTTTTTTTTTTTTTTTTTTTTTTTTGTTTACTTTCTCGTATTCTAAGTCAGGCTCTGATGAGATGTTGTTGACTTTAGCCTTGAGTCATACCCTATGTCTTGCTCAAAAGGCACTCTAAGACACTAATTTCCCATTCTCCTTCTCTTAAACCTTATTCTAACCTTCTAGCACATGGTTCAATTATTCAAGTTTTTATGGTATTTAACCCTAATCATGTTGCCAAGGTGTCCCCCATTGCATCAATCAAACTGTTGTATCTTGATGGCCGGAACCATACCCGTGCCAGTGCAAGTAGGGTGCGGTGTCAGTATGATACAACGCAAGGTCGGTTAGGTGATTTAAACGGTGGAGAAGGAACCGCATATGACACTGGTGCCGGTATAATATGTCAACGGGTTTCGGTCATAGATTGGTAGTTAAAGAGATTGCGAGGGGTCCTGTATGAATACAGTACGACATAGGGGTATTCAAAGTTGAAGGAAGGTACTTTTGGTGGTAAGTAAACATGGGAAGTTGCATTAGGTTACTTTATGGTATTAGCCAATAGTATCCATGCATTTTGGGTAGCATATTTGGGTGCACCCATAGTAAGTGAAGTTAAAGTATCAAAGTTAATTGGGATTCTACCAATACTGTGAAAATTCTATTCATGTTAACAAAAAAATCAAGATGAAGAGATTTTTGCTGAAAAAAGTCAGTAATTGTTCTTAAGGCATACTATCATATTTTGGGATTTTATTTTGATTTTTTAAAATATTGTTTTGGCTTTATCTATTGTTTCTGTATTCTTGTAAAGTTTGGTTACATGGTGTTTTACTCAAGTTACAGACCTCTTGACCTTGGTAAAAAAGGTATCATAAAGTAAGATAAAGTAAAGTAAAATAATGGTAAGTTAACCATTTCTGTGTGTGCCAAGCTTACATGAAACATCAAGGTAAGCTAACACTTGTCCAACTTTTTCAACTTTGAATACCCCTACTACTGGTACGGGCTCAAGAAAGCTACTAGATAGGGTAGAGCATAACCTGGTAGGTGCTGGTATCATATCATAATGATGGGCATGTGGATACGACGGCGTCAGGGTGCTTTGCCAGCAGGTCTTCAGGGCTCCCCACGTACTCGTACTTGTACTCTCCTCCCATGCTAACGCTAGCGGTCGACGGGGTCCCTTGGAGAGTTTATCTGGGGCCCTGAAAGATAAACAGGAGATAATTTATCTTCTCCCTCGTGCCATTGCCCCGGACTCAGTGCCTTTTTTCCACTGCACGTTTTATCCATTAGCTGTCTATCCGTCTGTCTTTCTCTCATCCGCACATGTTTTGTTTCTTTCGTTATGAATTTACAAGTATTTGTAACTCAACTGCCATACAAAATAGGGATGAGCTCGGGTAAATGAACCTCAAGACGTTAAGGGTGCTCCTGCTAGTAAGGTCTAGCATTCTATCATGGTCTTTTTTTACCTACATGTAGATCGGAAGGCGTGTCTTTCGGTGCTCTCCTTTTTCCCGGAGGGAGTTTAGATGGCCTAGAACGTGGTCCGTTGGTTCGAGCTCCTACGGCAGTTGAAGGCAAACATGGAACGCACGCAAATCATTATTGAAGGCCGAGCTAGGAGAGTCCTCCCTACACTGCACAGCATCCACTCGGAGATCGACTCGGGAGGACGACCTTTGATCCGGAAGCGCACGATGCACTCAGCACGGCTACCGGCAGCTCCAGCTGTAATCGAGTATTCAGGGGTACTGTATCCAATGTTCGGGGGTCTCCCGCCCACCCTTCTTTCTCCCTCATATTTGCCGCACCGATCACCTCCCCGGTTACCAATCAATTGACTTTGTCCCCATCTTATATCTATCAAACGAATCCTGCTAATGGAAAATTGCGTGGATGCCGGTAACCTCACTGTCTTGGAGCTCAAACTGGTTCTGGGTTCTAGGCCCCGCATAGGCGATGCGGGGTCGAGACAAGTCCACGGGCTGATGTGCAGCAAAAATTGGTATATGCGTGGGGTGGTACTGTACAGTACCAAGCCGTGTATGCCCCTTGTCTCCTACTCGGTATCATGGCTGGCCGCAATTGCGGGGTACAATGCATCGCCCCTTCGAAGGATCATAGCTCAGTCATTTGCTGTCACTACCACCGGTACTCTATTCCCACAAGCAAGTGAGCAGCCTTGCCTAACTGAGCTAACAAGACAAGTGCCTTCAATTAGCGTTGGAAGTTGAATTATGCGCGCTCCTCTTTCAACCACCAACCACATCCATCCGTCCGTCCGCCCGACCGACTGCTAGTGTCGACGCAAGCGATAGTAAAACACGGGAAAGCTATTCATAGCTCCCTGCTGAGTCTGGATGTTAGCTCCACCCCACCACCACCGACACTTAGTGAAAGACGAACCCACTTACCGGTAGTCTTGCTAGAACAGCATATAGCATACTCGAGTACGATCATACTACAAGCAAACGGGCATTACGGCGACTGCACCAATCACTAAAGTTAAGCTCCAAGATCATAAAGCCAGAGTTTAGGAGGATGAGGAGTCTTCCCAGCGGCAATATTTATAGGAACAGTGCTGTATTGAACAGTAACTCCATTCAAGATCCTGGTAACAATCCCTTTGGCGAGATCGGCTGTAGGCTATTGCAATACAACATTTCATGGTTTGGAGTCTTCACTTGGCTCCGGCGGCTTCGGCGGCTAGTTCGCGAATATTGGACGACTCGCGGTATTCGCCGCCGTGGGGAAGGGCGGTGGGGAAGCAT
The DNA here is from genome assembly GCA_003182015.1 of Tuber magnatum. Classification (NCBI taxonomy): domain Eukaryota; kingdom Fungi; phylum Ascomycota; class Pezizomycetes; order Pezizales; family Tuberaceae; genus Tuber; species Tuber magnatum. The sequence goes on along the minus strand of PYWC01000083.1, from coordinate 620,831 downwards.
GGGTGGTGGAGGTGAGGGGGACGGCGGCTGATTCGAACTGCGTTTTGGTTGAAGGGGTGTTGGTTTCCGGGAGCGTGAGAATTAAAAGGGAGATTAGAAGAGAGTGGAAGTATGTGCAAAGAACGTGGGTTTGCGGGGTGAGAGGAAGGGGTCTGATAAAAGGTAGGAACCAGGAGAATAATATTATATAGTCTCTTCTTTGAGTGAGGTCATTGGGGTCACGGTTGTTACTCTTATCGTAGTGTTGGTTGACCCGTTTCTAAATTTCGGGGGAGAAATCCCTAGGGAAAGCAGAGCTGCTGGAAGAGCCGAGGCAAAACACTGCCAAGAGCTTTCTTAATAATCAGACTGGCCAATAGCCCCATCTCCAAGTTTATCCCAACTAAAACCCTAACCCCTGTTCACATTATCCTCAGCCATTCGAGTCTATCACCTCCACGAGTCCACTCGGATCGACGGAAATGCTAGGCACTACCACTCACAATTGCCATCTCGGGGTAGTTTCTCCTGATAGAATCATGCGGTGGAGGGGCTAGAGTACGTTCGGTTGTATTTAAGTCCAAAAGGAGAAATCTAATCGCGTGTACCGCACGTCGACTACTGTATCTAACAAAAAAAAATAAGGATATATCATACCATCTCAAATACTATAGCAGCATCTCCAAACCCTTCTCTGGTATCCTACTGGTTCCCCAATCATCAAGCACCCCTGGTTTTCTACCTCCAAGCGACCTCTCGACAGCCTGTCGAGAGCTAACTTATCCAGAATGTTCCAAGAGTTTCCCGTTTGCTCCTCTTCATCGCCCCCCCCCCAACCATCGTGCATCCCGTCAGTATGCTGACCCATTATTCCTATCGCCCTCTTTGCTACAAGCCGGACTAGCCTGCGCGGTAGGTATGCGAAATTAGCGGTTACTCGACGGAAAAGGATGTTGGATGCTATTTCTAGTTCTGGTTCCGGCTGGACTGAAATGCGGTTGGCTAAAAACTTACAGGTCGCACTCTCACGCGATAGCGGTTGGCATTACCGCCCTCTGGACTCCTACCGTATTGGGTCCTAGTCAACGGGCACATTCGTTCCACTGAGCGCTACTCTACCAACAGTACCTCGCCGAATGCTTATGCGTTGTGATTACACGACTCGATTAGATGGACGAAACAAGTCTTTACGGTAGCGTCATATACGAGTATTTATTTGGACTTGCTCAGCTAAGCCAATTGTAGTTTAGCTCTGCTGCTTATCAAATTATGGATTACGGGTAAATACCGTACTATTTTGTTCTGCCATTTCACTCTCTATATTTGTGAAGCGCAAGTGGCAACGACTTACTAGCCTCATATGGTCACATATCCTTTCAATAAAATGGCAGCGGGTTTTACACCCCGTTTAGTTCGCTCACTCTTGATGGTTGACAATCTGTCTCTGGTCGTCCACTGTCATACGGCGTATCATACCTGGGCATGAAATTACTACTTTTTTACCAATCGTCAAAACCCGCTTCTTATTTATTATGACTTAGCTGCCCTCTCCGCCTTTTAACTCCCGTTCATGTGGCTAGCCGTACCCCAAGATCCCGGGAGCCCCATCCATTCCCCAGTACCGCGACACATCCCAAGAGTCCGCGCCCTTGCCTGAATGACTGCCGGATGTCCACAACTTCATATTCTCCCTTACCCCGCCAGCTTCAGTTAACCTGGGCTTTCGTAGGAATTGGCACTTGGGGGTTACGGAATAAGGGAAGGACTTAAGCCAGCCGGATTAGAGGTGGATATTCACCCGTTATCACCACCCCGGGGGGTATCGGGCTTGTGCATCTTTGCCATGATCATTTGTGACGGTGCAATAGTGATCTGGAGGGCCCCCGGGAGCTCCCCACGAGGTTTATCGTTCTGGCCCAGTCGTAAGATTTAGGTGATAAAGGGTGAACACCTGGGGCCTGATTGGTTGAGAGAATTTCCGTGCGGATACATCTATCCGGGGGTCCGGGAATATCAGTATGATAATATGAATCTAAAGTGGTTGCTGGTGTGATAGTTCATTGGAAAGTTATTTTTTCTTCTTCTTTCGACAATCACCGTAGAACCCAGGGATCTTTATCGCCCTAGGGGCCAGCGAGACCAGACCTGCGTCGAGCAGGAATCTTGAAGACGGTTTTTCTGCGGGTAGGCTCCTTATGTTAAGCGTCCTAGAATTTCATCGACATCCGTGAAACTTGTCCAATAAATTATACTGCCCGAGGTCGGCTGATATCGTTTGATACTTCTGGGTGCTCACTTCTCCCACATCCTGCTATCGGCTTTCGGGGATATGCATCTATTGCGGTGCGCGATCCGGTTTCCCGAGAGGTTTATTGTGCTGAGCGAGGTCGTGATATTGGAAATGTTCTGTCCTCCCTATCGAGCAGCTCATTTGGCCTAGGGGAAGTCCCATTAACAATTAAGCTGATTACCCATTGATATATCCCCGTGAGAGAGCAAGTGCTGACCTATCCAATTGACTGGGCGCTGAAGTTGCTGGATTGAAGTATTTCTCTTGACAAGCTAATGGCAAAGAGATGCGATTATTCAAATAGCAATAATTACCCTAAAGTGCTCTGAGATATTCATTCTACACGACGGATTTTCGGACCACGGTACGTTTTATTCAGAACCTGGAGTGCGGATTGCTGCTCCACCCGGGTACTGTATGATTGTCAGTGCTCTGTGGTGGTAGGCCGAGATCTCATGACCATGGTTGTGCCGGCATTTACCAGATGAGAAACGATTGGATAGTGTGGTGTTGTTGTAATTTTGGCGCTTGGAGCCGCATACATGCTTTTTCAGCAAGGCTGGTGGAAATTCCATAAAACCCCGAACATCGCTACCACAGTCATCGCTGTGGCATATCTATGTTCGACACACACACTCTGGATAGACCATCATGGAACACTCAGCACATCCGCACTCGACTAATACCGGCAATGTTAATTGTTATAACGTGACGAATAGTAATAACAACATCGTCAATGTGAACAAAGTCATAGCCGATGAGAACCCAGAAATGATGCGGTGGCTCTCACCACTGGACCCTGGGAGAAGGCATCAGGATGTGCGTGACGACAGGCTCGATGGTGTGGGGAATTGGGTATTGGAAACGAAGGAGTTTCGGGAGTGGCGGAGTAGCGAAGGGGGGGGTGGATAGGGCTGTATTATTTTGCTACGGGGGTCCCGGGGTGGGGAAGACCTATCTAGGGCAAGTGGCTAGTTCCTCAGGGGGAAGCGGGAATTATCGTTAATGGCAAACAATAATTGGCTCATTAGTGGTCGATAGTTTGTGTGATGGCGCTGGCGAGGAAGATATTGCGGTCGCGATGTTCTACTGCGACTTCCGGGACCAACAGCAGCAGACAGCAGCCAGCATCATGGGAGCCATCCTAAGGCAACTGGTGGTTAGAGGGGAAGCACTGGAGCATGTGCAAGGGGCGTTTCAGAAGGCGAAAAAGGAGGTCGGTGGTCGAGGCCTGCGACCCCAGGATATGGTGCAGATGCTTAAGCGAGTTGTTGCCGCATTACCCCGGGTCTTCATCTGCATTGATGCTATGGATGAATGCCTTCCTAAGTATCTGCCGGAGCTTCTCGAGTCGCTGAAGGGTGTCCTTCAGGAGTCACCGGGGATGCGAATATTTGTCACCGGGAGGCCTCAGGTTGAGTCGGAGATTACAAGATATCTCACCACTGCGGTTAAAGTGCCTATAGGTCCTAAGGTGCATGACATAAAAAGATATTTGGAGAGGAAGTTGGAGATGGACACTGAGCCCGAGGCGATGTCTGATAGTTTACGGGCGGCTATCCTGAGGATTATTCCCGCGAGGATCTCAGAAATGTGTGTAGTAGCATTCGCAGTTACAATTCCATCCATAATATTATATGACTAACAATGGTCTCTAGATTCCTCCTTGTTTCGCTGAACATCGATGCTATCCTAGGAGAGGTTACCATCTCTGAGAGAAGACAAAAGTTGAACGAGATGACCAAGGGAAGTCATGTCGAGGATGCATATCAGATAACCCTGGGGAGAATGAAGGCACAAAAGGGGAGCAGACCCAGACTCGGAATGGAAGTCCTGATGTGGGTATCGAATTCGGAGCGACCATTACAGACTAGCGAGCTATGCCATGCCATAGGAGTAAGGATAGGATCCGCAGATGGATGGATTTTGAAAATGTCCCTACAATTCGAACACTCTTAAGGTGTACTTTAGGGCTTATCACGGTTGAGGCATCCTCAGACACCGTCCGGCCTATCCCCTTGACTTTGCAGGAGTATTTATCCAATAATCCAAGCCTGTTCCCAAACCCACACTCCATGATAGCGGAGGTCTGCTTGACGTACCTCAATTTTCGGTGCATCCGGAAGCTTTCGCCAACTCTTAATTCGGTCCCCGCGAGTGCCCCCTTTATTGAATATGCTTCTTGCTACTGGGGAAGGCACATAAGAAGGGAGACGACTGAAAGTGTTACTCTGCTTGCGCTGGGGCTTCTGATTGGATTCGAACAGCATATCCTCTCAGCTTCTCTTGCTGCGTTATTTTAGGGATAGGTGCCCGGAGCGGGGTTTTGATAAGGATGGCCCGAGTAGCTTTACAAGGCTCCATGGAGCAGCATTTCTCGGGATTGGTGAGATAGTCGGTGCTTTATTGGCAGAGAAAGAATGGAATATTAATGCAATAGATGCCGTCGATCGAACGGCACTTGCATGGACTGTTGTAAGAGGCCATCAGAATGTCGTAAAGATACTGTTACAACGGCCTGATGTCGATCCTAACATTCCGGACAACCGATCTGGCCGGGCGCTGCTCATATAGGCTGCGAGCAGTGGGGGGATGAGGGAGTAGTTAAGCTGCTATTGGAACGAGACGATGTCAATCCCAATACTGTAGATACTAAATATGGTCGAACATCACTTGGGTGGGCTGTGGAAGGCGGGTATGAGGGAATAGCACAGCTACTATTGAAACGAGGGGACATCAATCCCAACATTCCGGACACAAAATATGGTCGGGCGCCGCTCGGATGGGCTGCCTGGAATGGGAATGAGGGGGTAGCAAAGTTGCTATTGGAGCTGGCGTCTACCAACCCTAACACTGCTGACACTGAATATGGCCGGACGCCACTCGGATGGGCTGCAGAGTGCGGGCATGAGGGAATAGCAAAGTTACTACTGGAACGAGAGGACACCGGTCCAAATATTGCAGACGCGGGTTATGGTCTAACACCACTCTTGCGGGCTGTGAAGGCTCTGCGGGAGGGAGTAGTAAAGTTGTTATTGAAACAAGGGGATGTCAATCCCAGCGCCACGGATACCAATTACGGTCAAACGTCACTTTCATGGGCTGCGGAGGGCGGAAACGAGGGGGCAGTAGAGCTACTATTGGAGCGAGAGGATATCAATCCCAACACCATGGACACGGGATATATGGTCCAACACCACTCGGGTGGGCTGCGAGGGGTGGGCACGAGCGAGTGGTAAACTTGCTATTGCGAGAGATTGGCATCAATCCCGACATTGCAGACTACATATATGGTCGAACACCGCTCCTGTGGGCTGCATGTGGTGGGCACGAGGGAGTCGTAAGGCTGCTATTGGAGCGAGAGGATATCAACCCCAATACTGCAGACTCCGAGTATGGCCGAACCCCACTCGGGTGGGCTGCGGAGTGTGGACATGAGGGGAGTAGCAAAGTTGCTATTAGAACGACAAGACATCGGTCCCAACTCTGCAGACATGGAATATGGTCGGACGCCACTTTGACGGACTGCATGTGGTAGGCATGAGGGAGTAGTAAGGTTGCTATTAGAACGGGCGGATATCAACCCCAACACCGCAAACACCGAATATGGTCGGACGCCACTCTGGTGAGCTTCGAGGAGCGGGCATGAGGGAGTAGTAAGGTTGCTATTGAAACGAGGGGATATCAATCCCAACACTACCGACAACTATGGTCCAACACCACTCACGTGGGCTGCGATTGTCGGGCATGGGAGAGTAGTGGGGTTGCTATTGGAGCGGGAGGATATCAATCCCAACACTGCCGACCCCAAATATGGTCAAACACCACTCGCGTGGGCCGCTGAGCGCGGGCATGGGAGAATAGTAAAATTGCTATTGGCACAAGAGGATATCAATTCCAACACTGCCGACAACTCTGGTCGAACTCCACTCACGTGGGCTATGGTGGGTGGACATGAGGGAGTAGTAAAGTTGCTATTGGAACGACGGGATATCGATCCCAACACTGCCGACAGCTCTGGTCGAACACCACTCCCGTGGGCCGCAGAGCGCGGTCACGGGGGAATAGTCAAATTGATCCTGGACCGCGACGATGTCAATCCCGACATCCCAGACCTCGGTGGCAATACACCCCTTGAATTATCCTTGTCCCGTGGACATACAAGAACTGTGGAGCTACTCTCCAAACCTCAACCCCCCCTTCCCGCCCCCGTAGATCCCAATAGAGTCCCAGAGCACTCCTCACCCGAGCCATTGGACCCACCTCAAAGCCCCTCTCAGCTCATCACGTCGGCTTGCATTTCACCCCCGGAGCCCCTCCCCCGCGATACTCGGCCTTTCCTCGGAATAGCCATTCGCCGCATTATGATTATTTCATCTTTAATTTTTTTTCTTCTGTTTTCTTCTTGCCATTGGTCCCTCCTTCTCAACCACCCTAATCCTAGCCTTTCCCCGATGATGACCATATTATACATTCGGGGCGGGTTTGGGCAAAGTTTTCAGTGATCGAAGTTAGATATATAAATGCTGTTCGATTTAAGTTGTTTTATTCGAAAGAAAGTCAAGAGGAAAGGGTAGGGTTGGGCGGAATAAGTAGAAAGCAAACAGCAGCCATGAGTCCTCCTGCAAGCACCACTGGTATATACTGGAATGTATACATAATCCCTATCATCGACCTTCATCCACAGATTTCTGTCAACCATTCAGTACAAAGGCTCGGGTATAGAGTCCTGCATGCCATCTTCTAATCCCACACTCCCAGTTTTGTACTTCATTCTCTCTCCACATTTCCTAACAAATGCAGATCCGTGCACCGGCGTGAAAGGCATTTAACTTCGGGAGCCCTTTTGTAGTCTAACCTGTGCTTTACTCTTTTTCTTCGTTTTCAATTCTGTTCCCCCCATTTTACCCATACAATATTATCGCAAAACTCTATTTCTCACCTCTCCTTAGACCACTCATATCCTCTATTTTCTCCTGCACATTATCTTTTAGACTACTTCATTGGAATGTATAACACTTTCCCCTCCTCCTGCTTCCATGTTTTTCCCTTCACAAAAGAATAATATCAAAGCACTTTCTGATAATATGATTTGCCAAAAATGTTGACTGAAATTCAGTTACCCCACCTGTCCCCTACATATGACCTGTATCGACAAAGCCGCAATGATGGGCCCTATCTCCATTCCCCTATATCCATGATGCGAGACGAGATACTGTTCAAAATTACGTTATCCTATTCCTCTATGGTGGTGTGACTGTGTCGGTCATGTGACACAGTCACATGATCTGTTGTTATGCTAGAAGATTCTAGCAGGTTCTATAGACTTCCATGGTATGAGTCAGTGTTCGTGTAACTATAGAAGGGTATAAATAGGGGTGTATGTTTCCTTTCAGTTAGAAGAGCACACAAGCTTGGATTAATCTATGAGTCTTAAAGATATATCTTGTTCATTATGTCTACTCCACTATCACAAGTGCAAGTGACTTAGATACAAATATTCTCAGATTATGAGCCCGGGTTTGTGAGATGTTCTGCAAACCTGAACATCATATACCACAAGGCCATAAGTGCACTGCTAAGCGAGTGTACACCATTCATCCTCTCCTTAAACACCTCTCTCAACAGAACCAACCTGGCCCACTAGTACTTGGACACACTAGACTGATGGACGTGTCCTCACTGCAATAAAATATGCCCTCTTTCACTTGATTATCTTCTTTCTTCCTCTTGTGAAAAATACTACAACGAGCTATACTGTGATGCAATAAGGAACTTAAGCGAGATAAACAGTTGGTGATTTTATTCACAAAGAAACCGACCCCTTCCACAAAACAGATGATCAGAAGCAATGGTAATCGGATCTGTACCATGATAAAACAGTATGTTGAATGATACTAAAACCGTCTTCAAGCTATCCATAACTGACTACCCAAAACTACAAGGACAAGAGAACTACCAGACCTGTGTGCAAGCCTAGCTGGTTGCCTTTGAAGTCCTTAGACTATCGGAGGTAGTACATGGAAGGGAAAGAAGCCTGAAATTCCTACGATGAAAGCATCTGATGATGCTGCGAAAGTTACTACGTGGAAGAAAAAGGACACTAAAGCCAGATTCTACCTCTACCAAGCAGTAAACTCCATCTACCATGCCAACATCTCTGCCAAAAGTTCAGCAGGGGAAGTCTGGCAAGCATTCAAAGACTGATTTGACAAAGAAACTCCTGCTACCAACATGATGCTACTTGAAGCCATCTGGAAAATCGAACTTGTCTCTACCCAATCTATCTCCCACCATGCTACAAAATTTGAAACTCCATGGAACCGCCTTGCCCAATGATGTTCATCTGCTGATAATGAAGCAACTGATGAATTCCAAACCGCAATGGAAGCATGGACATAAGTGGAAGAAGTTAAAGGTAATGTCTTCATGCTATCCATCAATGAATTGCACCCTGATCTATGGGATGTCTGGTCAGCAAGAAAGACAATCAGATACATGAATGTTCGGGATTACTTTCTAAGTAGAGCAACAGAAAAAGGAGAAGGTAAAGAGGAGGAAAAGGTACTATCAGTACCTTACAAGAACAAGAAACAGATGCATTGCAGATGGTGTGCAGCAAGAGGTGGGAAAAGTGATACCTACAGTACCAAGAAATGTCGAGGCCTTGCAAGGGAAAAAGCCAGGAAGAAGAAACAGGACAACAAACCAAATACTGCAACTGTTACTAATACAATAGTCATGGTTCTGATTGCAAAAGCCAGGGAACCTGCTACACCAGAGGAAGAGGTTGTCCGTAGTTCAACAACTGGCGAAGTCTCAATGGAATGGTTATGTCATTCTGGAGCATTGAACCACATTTCATCCGACTCAGGTGACTTCCAAAGTCTTACGACTTCTTCTGAAAAGATAGTAGCAGTAGATGGCAAAATTCACCAGGCGACTGCATCCGGAGATGCTTACCTCCACGTGCATCAGTTGGATGGAGCCAAACATACCAGCATCCTCAAACGAGCACTATATGTACCCGCATTTCGATAGTCATTGGTATCGGAATCCCGATTGGACAATGTTGGAGTAAGGGTTACGGTAGAAAAAGGAGAAAGGATGTTTGAGAAGGAAAGGAGGGTTTTCATGGTTGCAGATTACAAAAGTGGCATGTGGTATGTTAGGACAAGTAATGGGAAGACTTTTGTTTCCATTTACGAAAAACGGCACAAAGTCCTTGGACATACAAGTGTGATTAAGGATTGTTACAAGAATGCTACCCCTATCACACCTCCATTAGACTTTCACTGTATAACATGCAATCAGAATAAAACCATGCATGCAAAACCAAGATCAAAGGACATCGAAACCAAGTCAGCTTTCAACAAAGTCCACTCTGATCTTGGTGGTCAAGTGTCCATGTCTACACGGGGAAAGAATCTCTACTACATGACGTTTATAGATGATTATACCAGGTATTGTTGAATTTACCTGTTAAATACAAGGGATGGAGGAGAAATTGCCAGAAAAACACTGCGGGGAAATGGTACTTACTCAATTCAGTAAACGAGTCAAGCGATTGCATAGTGATCAAGGAACCGAATACCTTAACCAGAAAGTGTCAGAATTCTAAACACAAAAGGGGTCGTCTACACTACATCACCAGCCTACAACCCTGAATCGAACGGAGTTGCAGAAAGGTTGAACTGTACTCTCACAACAATAGTATGATGTATGATGCTGCCTGAATGAAAATCATTATGGGATGCAGCCTATTCCACAGTGGCTTATCTCTATGTAACGGGGGCACCCCTAGGAAGATGGATCCCAAGGTTGTGACCGCATCGAACAACTTCAAACTTATCGCCAAAAGTTCACACCAATGTAAGAGCAAAGTAAATGTTAAGACTTAATATCGTTAAGCCTGATGCTTCACTCAATTAAGGTCTCCAGAGGATTGATTATTGGAGTAGGAGAGTTCTCGCATAGACTTCTAAGTAGTTTTATCTTATGCCAGAAACTCTCCCATCAGTTTACTCCAACCATTCAAGCACACCCTTCTCCGCTACGGGCAGTCTGACATGTCTCCTGACACACCCTTCGGGCATGCATGGGTCGACACACTCTACTCGGAGTTCACCTTATGCGCTTATCGTTTCTGCGGCGTATTTCCACTTTGCCCACTGGAGTGAAAACTTCTACGCACGCGTGTCTTGCCAGTGGCTAACAGTCAAGACGCCGCATGAACTAGACTATCTATGACACCCTTCCCATGTGCGTTGATCTCAACTTGGCCGTGGAAGCTACCACGAGTGTTTTACCTATCTACTATTTATGGTTCTTGGGCTTCTAGTGTCTTCCACAGGGTACAGTGATCCGGAAGGGGTCCAATGGGCGCTACCCATGACCACTACCTTGGACCCACCTTTCCTGTGGTAGGAATCATGCTTGTAGTATCTCTGCATGGCGCTTTTAGAGCCTATGACGTTAGGGACGGTTTTGGGCTTGATAGGTGTAAAACTCTCCCGGCCGCCCGGGCTCCACCTGTGACTACTTGTGGGACCCCTACAGTTAACTCCCGTTAACTCAGTCAGTTTTGGTCCGTTTTACTCCGAACAACCTGGAGGAGGTACTCCACCTTCCACCCTGTGCCCCCTTGTATATCGTGCGAACAGCTTACGGTCAACCGGACGGCAGCGACGTATATGGTGTTGCAAGCAGGTCTCCAAACCTTCCACTTTGCTAGACTGCACACAACTACGCAACCGTTCACCCATGACGTCCGGGCCTTAAGGTGGGGCTGGAGGGGTATGATAGGAATAGTGTCTCTAACTTACAGCTTCTTCGGAGCTGCCTAGCTCGCCCAATAGCATCTCCCGGAACCCCAGATTCCAGTATTATGCGTGGCTTTGCATGACAAACATTCAGGTCATTTTTCCTGAACCCCCCGAGAAACTTCCTATTGAAAGGTAGGGTAACTCAGGACTTTGGGCAGGGTAACCCAAGTCCCATGGTAGGGTAATCTGATCCAAAGGGTAGGGTAACCTTGTCCAGCGGACAAGATAACTTTTTCCTGTTACCCTGTCTATCCCATCACCGGCGATAGACATTTCTGACCTGTCTCCAATTACCCGGCCTAGCTGAGCAACTGCCCCTTCAGAAGTCCCTAAGTATGCTGACACCTCTCCCGGGTGTACCCAGGTACCTAAGTACCTGGCCAGCTAATTCTGTTTGTTCTTGGAGCCCGGGCTATTGGGTCTCCGTAGGTCAAGTACTTACTTGCCTGTAGGTCCCTACAAGTTCGTCTCCAGGCTACCTGTATGGGTGTAGGTTTCGACTGCCATAGCTCACGTGTACTGGGCCGTTACACTCTACAATTGTCAGTGGCATTCAGCAATAAAAACAACCCCTTAGAACAACTATGTAAAACAAAACACACGATTAGTTCGTCTCTATCCCTGGTTAAACTATGTCATAGTACATATCCCAACTAACATGCGATGTACCCGGTACGGGTACAGGTTGAATTGTTTCGCGTGCTAGCGGTTGATACACACAGGGTTTTATGTTTGGTTTCACAGTATCCTTTGATACTTGAATTATTTCGTGTGCTATCGGTTGATATATACATGGTTTTATGTTTGGTTTCACAGTATCGTTTGATACTTGTATTGTTTCATGTGCTATCGGTTGATACACACATTGTTTTATGTTTGGTTTCACGGTATCGTTTGATACGTGAATTGTTTTGTGTGCTATTGGTTGATACACACATTGTTTTGCAATATTGCTCATACTGGAGATAAGTGATATGCTGTATTTAAAGACCACTGATTTCCGCGATGGAAACAGTAGACTTTGACAGACAGTATTCTTAAATATACTTGGTTGAACGGTTACTTCCTTGATCTCCTATTACACCCCGTTTGAAGCTTCCCTTAGCAAGTAGCGCTCACATCGTGTTGACCACGACGCCATCTGCTCCTATTGTACCACTACGTGACTAGGGCCTAGCCTGAACATGTTACATTTTTTTAACCTCAGCAGGTAGTTAAGAAACCTGCAGGGACCTGATCCGATCAACCTACGAAAAGTCCAATAAGCGAAGCTAGCATAGGCGAGCGGCAGAACCACGAGGAGTTCGGCTCTGCCAACACGACACCATTGAGTCACTGGAGACTCGCAGTGGGAAGCAGGTCCCACAAAAAGGCCTTACTTAGAAAAGGCAACCCAAGAAACCAAAAGGGCCAAAGAGCGGGTTCTCGATCGACGAAGCAGAATGACAACTAGCGCGAGACTTGGCCAAGCAGACATTTAGCGAGTTGACTGACGAATTAGCCAAGGTATCAACTAGTCTGCCTGGGATATTTCCCCCCAGCCCCAGCAAAGGAAAGGCACCGGCGCAACCACCAAAGAAAGACAGCACACCTGTGGGGACACCTAAGAAGGAAGAAGGCGACGAAGAAATATCAGATCACTCGGTAGTAAGGCAGTCATCAGATGAATTCCCCAGCGACACTCCAGAAAGCTCCTCAGACAACAGCTCGAGTGATGAAAGGTCCGAACACGATATGTCCGAAGGTGAATCCACCAGACCGCCCGGCCCCCGGACCGGGCGAATGGGGCCTAAAATCAAACTTCTGCTGCCACCCTCGTTCTCGGGCGAAAAGAACGATTTAAAACCTGAAGTATTTGACCAGTGGGTTATAACAACCTCTCAATACTTGGCCCTACACGGAGTGGACAAAACTATGGAAGGAAGCGGAGCATACTATGGAAGCTTCTGTACCGGGAAGGTAGAAGAAGCATACTACCAAGCAATGAAGCACTATGAAAGTGGGGAAAAGATCCGAGGAACAACTCGGATAAAATACTTGAGAGAGAGATTCCAATCCTCGCGAAACACGGAAGAACTATACAAAAGGTTCAAGGATATCCAGCAAGTACGAAATGGCAAAACCGAAAGAGTAACCTTGGTCGCAACGGATCCCTTAATGTATTATGGACGATTGCCTACTGGGACGGTGTCTCAGTATATGCTGCTACAAAGATTGTATGAAGCAATGCACCGCAGACTACGACAGGAGGTAGAACCCATGGAGGAGGAGGGTGATTCCTTTGACAAGATAGTCAAGCGGGCCGAATGGAAAGATGCCATCCTGTATGAAACAGGAGTTTACCAGACCCAGGTACTGGAGCAAAGAAACAGGAAAGGATCATCATCGTGGGATAATACGAAAAAGGAAAAACCATACCGCAAGGATTCAAAGAACAAGAAGGGCAAGAAGCAGAAACGCCGTGAGGAAGGCGCATGTTTCGAATGCGGGAAAAAGGGGTATTACACAAAGGATTGCTCTTCCAAAAAAGGAAAAGGAAAGGCTGCTAAGCGAGAGGCTAGCACAAACCACATGGAAGCAACCGAATATGACAAAGGGGAAATTAACTCAGTGGAAATGGAAAGCCTGCGAACGCAACCAATGCTGGCAATCAAGTCCCGTGACGCCCTTGAAGGAACGATTCATACAGAAGGCCACCCAGCAAAGGTATTATTCGACACGGGAACCATCGGTTGCGACATAG
>PYWC01000083.1:565769-598922 GCA_003182015.1 Tuber magnatum | reverse complement strand
TGATTTCCGCGATGGAAACAGCAGACTTCGACAGACAGTATTCTTAAATATACTTGGTTGAACGGTTACTTCTTTGATCTCCTATTACACCCCGTTCGAAGCCTCCCTTAGCAAGTAGCGCTCGCTTCGTGTTGATCACGACGCCATCTGCTCCTATTGTACCGCTACATGACTAGGGCCTGGCCTGAACACGTTACAGGACGCCATCCTGCATGAGACTGGGGCTTATGGCAAGACAAGTCCAATAAGAGGAGAGAGAAAACTAAAAGCTAAGCAACACCAACAAGGGAGGAAGACGAAACCAATCTAGAAGCAGATCCCCAGAATTACCAAACTGAAATAAAAGGAGAATGGAGAATGCTTTGAATGTAGAAAGAAAGGACACATGGCACGAGACCGCCCCACCAAACGACTGATTAAAACAGAAACCGCAGCAAACCAGGTAGAGACGCAGGAGTTCGAGGAGGAGCAGATCATCCCAGCAGATGCGGAGACTGAGAGTGAGTCCTACTGAACCCTTCCAGCCTCTACTCTACACCCCCACTGTGGTCTGAAAGGAACTATCTTGATGAATGGTGCTCACGCTAGAGTGTTGTTTGACACAGGTGCAGGGGGAGCAGATATCATAAGCAACACCTTCCTCACAACTCAGGGCACCTCGACTCACCTGCTGAACACACAGGTCACCAAGAACATGACTATGAAGGGATCACAGTCAACAAGTCATAAGACCTATGAAGTGACCATCCAACTCAGTTCGGCCAGATTACCAAACCAAAGAATGATGGTTGGGAACTTGGCGACATATGATGTACTGCTAGAGATGCCTTTCCTGACCAAGCACAGAGCTATTATCCAGTGCGGTGAAGCAACGACTGAACTCCTGGAGAAAAAAGTCCAAGTACTATGCAAATCAACAAGTGCAGAGTTTAGAGGGGCAATTTGGGAAACCGAACAGGAGGAAATCCTAACCAAGGTTCGGGATGTATTCCCTGAGAAGATTCCGGAGACCTTGCTACCCCTCAGAAAGGTGAACCACCACATTTACCGAAAGGATACAACAGACCTGTGAAACCAACCGACATACACTATACCTGAGGTACACCAAGAAAAGCTCTGCAACTGGATAAATGAGAAATTAAGGACTAGAGTTGTCTACTGAACTGAATCCCCGCGAGCAGCGTCCATATTTGTTCAACTGAAATTGAATGGAAGGATCAGACCACTAGTGGATTTGAAACTACAAAATAACAACACAGTCATGAATAGCTCGGCGATCCCAAATCAGACGCAGATCCTGAATGCTGTGGGAAGGGCAAGATTCTGAAGCAAGACAGATCTTAGTGATGCCTACTTCCAGACCCAAGTTGAACCAGGAAATTGGAAGTTCAACACCTTCAAAACCCCTTTTGGTGGATTTGCGAGCAAGGTCATGTTGCAAGGTGATGTGAATGCTCCCTCTAGCTTCATGTGCATAATGGGGGACCCCCTCAGTGACTTTCTACAGCACTTTGTGTGCGTACATGTTGATACGATGCTCATTTATTCGGATACAGAAACAGAGCATATACGGCATATAAGAAGAGTGTGCAAGCAATTGCGGCAAGCAAGATTCAATGCTAGCAAAAAGAAGTAAACCCTATTTGCGAAGACTCTAGAAGTACTGGGACATGTTATAGATGACAATGGGATTTACGGCTCTACTGGGAAACTGACCTCAATTTCAGAATAGGCTACACCAAGAAACCAGAAGGAACTGCAGTGGTTCCTGGATCTGGTAAACTATATTGTGCAATTCCTACCACACCATGCCATTGTCATGGGACCCCTAACAGATCAGACAGGCAGAGCAGTGTTTGTCTAGACAGACACACATGATAAAGCATTATCCAACATCAAGGAATTAATCAAACAAGTGCAGGTGATCAGACTGATAAATTATAACTTAGCAGAACCCATATGGCTGATAACCGATGCCTCGAATATTGGGGTAGGGGCATGGGTTGGCTAGGGGCCTAGACATGAAACAGCCCGCCCAGCAGAACTCCACAGGTGGAAGTTTACAAACTCACAGACCAACTATGGTACTACAGCCAAGGAGGCACTGGCAGTGATCAATGTACTCCAAGCATTCAACCATATGCTTATGGGTTCCAAATTTACAATTATCACGGACCACCAACCCCTGATTAATCTGAAAATGGAGTGAATCCCTGGTCGAAAAAGGACTTGCTGGATAAGTGAGCTAACCAGATATGACGGAAAGGTAGTGTACAGCCCAGAGTGAACAAACCATTTAGCAGATGTACTCTGCCGTATTTTCAAAGACTCTGACAACCAGACTCCACCGCTCGTCCTTGATCACACTCGGGAGTATGCTGGTACCTCTGACTTGACCTCCTAAGAAGATCCTACTATAGGACTAGCCTCGATGGCTCACAGAACCTGTTCTACCTCCCCAGCTTGCTCCATACAGTTCTGAGAATCATATACTTGCTCCCAACCCGAGACAGTCGAAGATGAACTGCCCTCCACGGGTACTCCTGAATATGGCTCTGAATGGAATGAGCCTATGTCCCAAGCAGTGGCAGTGCTATCAGGCAAACTGACACAACATCTAGTAACCCCCCTAAGTCCTTAAACACAGCCACACCTTACTCTTTCAGCCATACAAACCCACAGGGTAACCCCTCTGTCAAGCCCACCTGGACTACCTGCAGCAGACCCACTATATGGGGGCTCACCTAGTATCTACAACAATGAACTGATTGTTGCGGTTGTACCTCACCCGATAGGTGCATACTGTAGTACCCTCTATGATGTCCAGGAAGAAGAAGATATAGGATGGACCATGACCAGAGTGTAACAGATTGAAGACGAACAGGATGTTATCGATATATTTTGTAAAATGCAGAGTGTTTTCCGACAAAGGATGTTATCTGGATAGAGATACGAACCAATCTACTCCTGAGCTATAAGGTACACTGTACAAGGAGACCTGGAAGGAGCTTCCATAGCAGATGGAATGCTATATATGAGGACCTGTTATGCTAAACACTGTCTCTTCATTCCCAAAGGACAGGTATTCAATTGGGAAATGCTACGAGAATATGTTATGTATGAGATACATGGCAAAGGACACCACCGCGCAGAATGAAACCTCTGATACGCCATGGAATACGTCTACTGGGCGGCGATGAGGAAGGATTTCCATGACTGTGTAAAGCAATGGAATACCTGCCAGACAGACAAGGAACAAATCCACGAACCAGCAGGAAGGACCCAAACACTTGACCCGGCATCTGAGGTATTCGAGTTGATCGCGATTGATTTCGCAGGGCCTTTCAACAGGTCAAACAGATTTGACCTTGTCCTGATAGCAGTGGATCGATTAAGCAGCTATGTGTGGCTTATACCAACCAACACCAAACTCACAGTGGAAGAAACAATGAAACTCCTGGAACAAGATATCTTCATCTCCCACGGCCACCCCCTATCGATAAGCAGTTATGCTGACCCTCATTTTGAATCTAACTGGTGGAAGCAGACATGCAAATTTCCGGGAATCGAACACATCAAAGCGGTGCCTGGTTACCATGAAACTAATGGACAGGTTGAGCGAAAGATCCGTGACCTCAAGACCAGCTTGAGGAACATGGTTAACAGACCTCAGACAAACTGGGAACCCCTCCTTACTACCCTTGCAGCATACCTGAATGCTAGCTTCTCTGAAACCCTCAACATGTTACCATACAAGGCAGTGTATGGGCGCAACTACCCGCTACTCCTGGTAACCCTCTTCAAGAATTCAGCAGTCCCTGCCTCAGATGACTACCTCAATGGGTACCAGACAGATTGAAACATAGCATTCTAAGCGGTAAAGAAAGCAAGACACCGAAGCACAACTACAGCAGCATGACCCAGAAGACCTCACAAGCCTATAGAGGTTGGAGAATTGGTCCTGGTATATAGAGCACTATTTGCATAGACGTCTGGGAGGAGCAAGAAGCTACAACCTCGCTGGTGAGGACCATTTAATGTACAAGAATTCGACAAGTTTACTGAGAACTACACAGTCAAGATGGATGGAAAAACCTATCGGAAAGACCCAGGTGTCTTTCACTCTACTTCAGTAAAACGGTACCACCCAAACGATGACCAAAGATTCCCTGCGCGAGCCCATATTTGCCCTACCACAATCCTAATAAAAGAGAAGCCAGAGTGGGAAGTTGAGGAAATCTTGAACCAGAGGAAACGATACAACGATAACGAATTCCTAGTGAGGTGGAAAGGACATCCACGAAGGGAAGACGGCTAGGAACCTCTGGAAGGCCTCAAGCACAGCATAGAACTAGTGGAAGAATGGTGGGAACACAACAAGGAAGAAATGCCACTGAGTATTCAACAAATCTCAATAGGAATCGCCAGGCCAGCTACCAGGTACTGATCACCAGAAATGCCTGATACCCGCTGCTGTGGAGAAGAAATCGATGAAGGACCAGCAAAGGAAGGCTTCTGGGCAGGTTACTTTGATAGCGAATTCGAACTGACTAGTGAAGAGGATGAAGCCATGGAGGACGCAGCACCTGACCACTACTTCTAGAACCCAACACCTCTCCATCTGAAACCATAACGATGTCAAACCATGTGGAACCTAGTGTGGGGCAGTGCTATAACCTTATAGGACTCTTAGTGAACTGTGGTACTATCCTATTATCTGAAAATTTCTGCAAAATTTACTGTTTTTACTATGAAGATTGTGGGAGGTTTGAGTGATCTGTGAGGACAATGTCAGAGTGTGGGACTACTGCGCCATGCCCTGGTATGAGGGTGGTTTCTTTGTTGAAGTTGCATTTTGCACTTCTTGTTGGTCGTCCGATTACATGTTGGGCGATGATTTCCTTGAGGAGGAAGGTTATGGTGGCGAGAATTTCTTTGAGAATTTCGATTTTCAGGATTATTAGTTTTGTTTTGGGTTAAACGGTTGCTTTGTTTTGGGGAATGTAACCGGTACAGGTACTAGGTTATGTTTTATGTTTTGTTTTACAGTATCGTTTCATACTTGTTATGTTTCAAAGGTTTCACTTGATACTTTGATTGTTTTATGTTTGATTTGATAGTATCGTTTGATACTTGTTATGTTTCAAAGGTATCACTTGATACTTTGAATGGTTTATGTTATTGCTTATACTGGAGATGAGTGAGCACTGGTATTCAAATGCCGCTGATTCCATGATAGAAACAGCAGACTTCAACTGATAGTATCTTTATTATACTTGGTTGAACGGTTACTTCTTTATCTCCTATTACACCCCTTCGAAGCCTCCTTTAGTCTATATAGCTCTGGCCTCTTGCCAAGCAAGCAGGTCACCTGTCACTATTGTACTTGAAGTGTGATTAGCACCCTGGTTGTAAACGTGTTATGACACTAGTACCACTACCGAATACCTCTATACCTAACGAATTCCGGTCAACACCAATTCCTCCTCCAGATACCTCCTCCTCAGCACCACCACAATTCTGTTGTTCCAGTCGTGAATGAACTCTGACCCAGAAAACACCAGACGAAAACTGACTTCAAATACAGAAGAAGAAACAGTCTCTACCAGGTCAAGTAAATAGAAACGAATGGAATTGTAAGCTGGAAGGCCTAACCGAGGACGAGATACAACTTCTCCAGGAAAGAAGAGAGGAACTTGATGAGCAGCTTCGAGATGAAGAAGGGAATCTTCAAAGACCTACAGTTGTTGGTCTCCTGTATGACATACCAGACCCCAATACATATAGAGAGGCCATGGAATCACAGAAGAGAAATGAATGGCAGAAGGCCATGGACGAAGAGTTGGAGGTAGTGAGAAAATGAGAAGTAGGAGTGGAGGTGGAAAAAGCAAGTGATAAAAAGGTATTATCAGGACGATGGGTTTATAAGATCAAAGTTAAGAAGGATGGTACTATCAAACGTCGGAAAGTACGATACTGCCCAAATGGTTTCAACCAAGTCCCAGGCGAAGACTATAAAGAAGTTTATTCCCCAGTTGCTCGGTTAGAATCCTTGAGACTCCTGTTAGGAGTAGCTGTCAAATGTGGTTATAAGTTCTAACAAATCGACCTTAAAAGCACCTTCCTATATGGCAACATAGACATGGAAACCTACCTGGAGCTCCCGGAACGGTATCGCGAACCAGGCAAGGTCTGGAAGCTCAAGCAAGCTATCTACGGACTCCAGCAATCTCTATGACCATAGTACTAATGACTAACTAAAACCCTTGAGCCCATGAACCTTAAACTTACGGACTTCGACCCAGGTATTCTCGTTGCAAAAAACCTCTTTTGTTGCATTTACGTTGATGATATACTAATAGCCGGAAAGCCCTCACTAGTCGATACATGGATTGACAGAATAAAATTCCATTTTCAATATACCGACTCGGGACAAGCATTACTACTGTTAGGCATGCAGATCGAGATCTTGAAAGACAATCTCAAAATCTACCAGGAACGGTATATTACTGAGATCCTCAAACAATTTGACCTAAGCGAAGCCAAACCCATTGCCACTCCTATCGAAGTCCATACCACACTTATAAAAGCAAAAGATGATGATTAACTGTACAATCACTGACACTACCAGTCCATCCTTGGATCGCTGATGTACGCTGCTGTCACTACAAGACCTGACATCGCCCATGCCACTGCTTTCCTCAGCCAATTCTTCTCAAAGCCTACCATCACACATCTTACCACCGCCAAAAGAGTACTAAGGTATCTAAAATGAACCAGGACCAAGGGGTTACGATAGAACTGAGACAACAAGGAACAGCCATTGAAGATCTTTAGTGATACTTCATTTGCCTCAAATCTTGAAGACAGAAAATCGTTTACTGGTCTGATCGTACAAGTTTACGGAAATACCGTGATATGACAATCTAGGAAGGAAAGAACTGCAACAACATCTACAATAGAATTCAAATACGTCACACTCTCATTTGCCGCTTGACAAAGCATCTGGCTAAGCCGAGGAATGTCACATATGGGAATTGAGACTGTGCCGATCCTATATTGTGACAACACAGCAGCCATTAAGCTTACCAAAAACACAGGCGTTTCTGACTGAAAAAAACATATTGATATTCCGCACCACTACACTAGAGAGTTATGGGAAGTGGGGAAGTTAGATGTGATAGCAGTTGGAACGGAGGACAATTTGGCAGATATATGTACAAAGGGATTAGTTAAGGTAACGTTTGAAGAGTTTTCCAATAGGCTGGGAATAGAACTGTAGGGGAAGTGTTCAAAATTGTATTATTCTATTCCTGTATGGTGGTGTGACTGTGTCAGTCATGTGACACAGTCACATGACCTGTTGTTATGCTAGAAGATTCTAGCAGGTTCTATAGATTTCCTTGGTATGTGTCAGTGTTTGTGTAACCATAGAAGGGTATAAATAGGGGTGTATTTTTCCTTTCAGTTAGAAGAGCATGCAAGCTTGGATTAATCTATGAGTCTTAAAGATATATCTTGTTCACTACGTCTACTCCACTATCACAAGTGCAAGTAACTTAGATACAAATATTCTCAGATACTCTCCCTGATAACGCACTTATCCTTTGTACGCTCTCTGCCACCCCCCCTCCTTGTGTGACAGTCACCAGTGCTCAGTAATGACGGCATTCACAAGAATTTTGTTTAACCTTCTGGCAATCCGGCGGGTGCAACTAAAAGAATCCTTGCATAACGAACAAATAACCGCAATGGAAAATTAATAGTAGGAATTGTTCTCTTCATTACGGAAAATAAAGTAGCCCCTGAGTTGCCTCCACCTTTCTCCATATATCACACATACTGGATTGAACCGGCAGAGCCACCAGTTACTTACGTGAGGGATTCACGCTCCGTCGAGCATGGACTTCCCACTATGGGCCTGGGGCTTTTTTCTTTCCTTTTGTTCTTCTCACTCATAATCTCAACTTTACAAAAATGGGGAATGGACTATTCTCTTTTCCTCACCTTTTTTTTCTCCGTAATCTGTGCAGTCATGAAGGTGTTTGAATATAACCTGGGCTGCTTTAGCGGTACCCTGCTGCGGGTGACTCCCGCTGTGAGAGAGCGTTCCCCCTTTTGCAATTTCCATGGTATGAAGGTGCCTATAAATACAGGGCAAAGGCCTACTGGCCGTGTCCTGAAATTTATCAACAAAATTGGTTGTAATAACCATCCAGGCCATCCGGGTCTCCCACAGCACCGTACGGCACAGTATAGTACCAAATACCTGACTATCCTATTGCAAATTTCCAATCATCCGTTTTTTTGCAGCTACAGAAAAAAAAGGTCTTACATTTCTTTTTCTGATTGCTGCTCCACCTGCGATCTCACTCGAAGTGTTTGTTTTGTTAAATAAATGAACACCCTGCAAGAGGGTTTCGCTTAAGGATGGGGCTCTATATCATACTCGGCATCGAGGTCGTCCCGTGGTAATCAGTTTTTCGATACCAGCGGCAACTGGCGGTACTTTTGCCTTGTTGTGGGTTAGCTGAAATTCGCTTTTTCCCAGCCGAACCCAGCGACCCTAACATGAAAGATTCTGGAGTTCGAGTAGCCCACCCAATGGACAGGTTGGATGAAGGCCTGTGGATGTGTATTAGCCCTGACATTAGAGCCCAGCTCATGGTCAGAGACCACCATACAATACCCATCCTTCATGACGCGATTTAGTGGGCCGTGGAGGTACCATGGGGGACTGAACCCATCTGGTTTATCATTGGACTGGAGCCATTGGGGGGACTCATGCTCCCTCTGTTTTAATAGTTTCGGCCTTCCTTGGCCTGTGCCGAAACTGCTGGGACGACAAAAAAAAAACTAGATATGGGTCCTCCAATGGAACAAAAATTCCATTGCAACTGATCGGAGTTGTGTCCAGACTCAAAAAACAGCAGGTCCAAGTGATTATAAACCTCCGGACAACAAGAAGAATACTAGTTACAAATGTATTATCCTCAGAATTACTAGCAGGGCAAGCTGTAAAGTAAATTGAATTGAATTTTTTATTAAAAAATAAAAATGAGAAAAAAGGAAAACAAAAAAGATGAAACTTCTGTCGATGTACTAGCTACAGTTTTTTTCAGCATGGCTCTCCGTATGTTGTGTCCCTTGTTTCACTCTCACCAAAAAATCCACTTTTTGACCTCTAATTTTGTTCCACAGAAATCCTGAATTCAAAAAGAAAAACCTCTTGACCATTCCCCCCAGAATTATCTATCTCTCCAAGGTTTTCTTTCTTTGAAATTCATTGTTGCCATCTACTAATTAGACATCGGGTTTTGGTGTTTCGGAGGTCCCGGTTTGGTTCCCTTTGCACTATACCACGAGAAAGTCTGTTTTCGGGTACTCGACTCCCCCGAGGATAGTTTCGGTGCTATCCACTGTGCAGTACTGTACTCGTAGCTGGCTTGACTTAACGGCCAAGTATGATATGATATTGGCTTTTATGCTACGAGTGGTCATTGATCTGGGCTTTTACACACTGTGACTGTAGCTGTGAATCCTCAACCACCTATGTAACTTAAATTTTGGATTCATTAATGTGGCATTATTTCATTTGAGAAGTCTTTTTTCACACTCCTAACCCCCACGTACTTCAGCGTATTAACTAAGCTCGTCTACGCAACTCCCCCCCTTCTCGGAGTACAGACTACACTGCACGCCGCACTGCTAAAATGGTACAGTACACAGTTCAAGTTTCATGTTTAGCATAAGTTACCCATTCGTGATAAAATACTCGGATACAGAGCGACTGTGCTCATGTACTAGTACTGCACGTATTCCATCCAGGCCCCCAAGTAGCTTATAGCCAACCGGATATCCCATTGGCCATACAGATCACTTTGTGACTGCGATATTTAAGCGACCAGGTGAATTCAAACCTATCGGCTGTGAAAGAAGGGAGGAGGCTAATGACCACGTGATAGAGAATGAAAAGAAAAAATATTTCAGAATAACATGAGGAGTTGGGATCATGTACGGAAAAACCATATAACTGTAGATTCCCCGTGTGCTCCGGGAAGGGGCAAAAGTGGGCTTTCGCGACTTCCCCGAAGCCAGCGTATTGCAACCCCAGCGTTGCCACCATTCGCATGTCTCGGGTGCTTGCGGTCCAAATGGCTGAGTGCATTGTGATGGGGAGGTCGTTATGCTCTTTCATTGCCACGGAGGTTACGACTCCTCTGCTAGCGGTGACCAAGCGGCCATTCGCCATGACTGTTAGAGTACCATAAGAGGACAGGGCGCGGGTCATCCCCAGGATACTGCTCAGCGGTGAGTGGTCATCCCCTTGGGTATACCCCCCAGCATATCCTGCTGTCTTCAATCATTGGAGGGTGACCTCCTACCCTTGCCCAAAGACGCCAGAGCACATAACACCCTCTCTGGGATAACTGCAATATGTCCAATCGCCTTGGCAGAAGAGTAAAAATCCCTCCTGTGTACTTCACCCCGAACGCAGGAGACGTATACCCATCCCCAGCACTTGTATACTCCTACATAAACGTCATCTCATCCAGCAAATTCATTTGCACATTCAGCAAGCCCTTTGCGGACAAACATCCTCTAAGACCGTATCCGGCGTTCTTGACCACCAGGCGTACCTCTTGATTCTGGGCAAAATTTGCTATCCTGGGAGTCCCGTCTGGTCTTGTGCTCACAATAGGGAGGGCTGGACCAAAGAGGGAGGTTCGTTGCTATAGGCTTTTTTTCTCATTAGGTCAGGGCGAGTTGTCCGGAAAGAAAGATGGAACTGGGCTTACTGAAAATCAGAACTATTCCACCCCCTAAATCCCTAAAACACACCGCCTTATTCTTATAATTCCCCAGCTTGGCAAACGGCTGCTACTGGCGGTCGTTTCGAAAACGTGCCTGGAGTAACCACCCTCCAGCATCCTCCACTCACCCTCCCCAGCCATGACCCTCCAGCATAGTGGCTTTGCATTCCCTCGCTTCAGCACCCAGACAAATCTCCACACCATTCACAGTGCTGGCGTCCGGGAGCCCATTGTCGAAGTCGATCTCGAGGTGTCTGGGGATGTAAGTGTCTGTTAGAATTAATTGCTCTGCATCGAGGGTACTAATAGGGCCTGAGAGAGCTGAATTGTAGTGGAGGAAGGTGGGGATGAGTAGGGCCACTGCACAATTTATGATATTAGTATGATTGCAACTGCGCTAAGAGGTGTCTTTGGAGGTAAGCTCTGGAAGGTGGGGGGGCACGGTTGCAGCTCAAGTATTGGTTGTCATACAGTCTTAAACTACTGATTACTTTCAACCCGCTCACTCTCCCCGCAGCCGTAAACACAGTACCGCTTGCAACGTGTCATATGGTACGATTTGTTCCGGTAATTGACCAGTAAGTTATCCGGCGTATCATATGATAGTTAATGGAAGAATGGTAGAATCTAAACAGACATTCCCTAGTACCAACACTAAGGTGACATATTAACACTGACCTATCGGAAGAGTCATCATGAGGCTTCACCCTCCTGCCAGTACATGGCCGGACCGCCGTACCAAGTTTTGAGAAGTATACTAAGTTACCTACTCACCCCCACACCCCCCGCTCGGGATCATGACTAACTAGTAAGGTATCCCAAGCACAATCAACCACTATTAATTTATATCTATACTGATTACATTACTTGGCCATTTATAGCTTAACAACATGTGCTAGTATGGTAGTTAATACCCCTAGGTATCTACAATTGCGGTACTCATATAGAGGGGAACGCTGGGAGGTGTGGTCACTCATTTGTGCCTTTCTTGAAGTTGTGTAGATACATATAATACTATACCATACTACAAGTGGGGTTGAAAAAGTGAGTGGGCACAAGCCTGGGCGCTTCTTGAAAAACACTGTTAGGATTATGAAAATGGAATGCAGTACAGAAACCAATAAAGTATCTAAAGTAAAAACAAGAGAGATAAAACAATGATAATAGAAGTAACTATTACTACCTAGAGTGACCCCTATGACGATAGATAACTTTAAGTACACGTTATAGCATAGAGTCAATAAACCTATCCATCTTCTCCTTCTCAATCATATCCCTTTCCTCTTGTGCTCCTTGAACAAGTCCAGTGATGCCTTTAGGTCATAGCCATGGGGTTTGAAAACAAATCTTAAGTCGCCATTTGAGAGTTTGCCATAAATTCCTAATGGGGTTCAGATCAGGGCTGTAGCTCGGCCAATCTGTATATATGATAGCATTGCTTAACTTAAAGTGACAACTGTAGGCAGAAATATCGATCTTATATCTATCTTCTATGAAGAAAAACCCTCCAGCTGATCTCCCAACACCATTTCACAAGGGTAGAAAGCCTGGTTTTAGCACTTCCTCACAGTACTGCTCAGAATCCAATCCACGACAATCATTGTTTCACTGATACTTTGCCAAAGGCCTTTGCCATATATGGACCAGAGAGCTTCCCTGCCCATGTCCTATCACAGCCCAAAACATTGCTAAAACTCGCTCTTCCTTAAAAGTTGCCCTAAGGTAAAAATCTTGGAGCTCTGTTCTGAGTTTGGCCAAACCCGCTTATAGCTACCACCTACTCCAATTTCAATGTTTACTTTATCTGAGTAAAAGCATTAGTGCCAATCCTCCACATCCCAGTTCTATCTGTACCAACACTAGAGCAATCTCCTATACTTTGCTTTGGTGTTTAAGAAAGGTTTATGATGCAGAATCTGTAGGTAGAAGTCTGATTTGTGTAGTGATTTTTTAATCATTTGTGGATGGCAGTTACGTGTTCACACCTAGGGTGCTAATCACGCTTTCAGTATGAGCGTAACAGGTGACCTGCTTGCTTGACAAGAGGTGAGAGCTGGGTAGACTAAAGGAGGCTTCCAAGTGGTGTAATAGGAGATCAAGAAGTAACCATTCAACCAAGTATGTTAAAGATAGTGTCAGTGGAAGTCTACTGTTTCCATCGTGGAATCAGCAGTGTTTAAATATAAGTTCTCACTCATCTCCAGTATGAGTGATAACTTAGTCCCTTTCAAAGTATCCATGTAACCGGTACAGGTACTAGGTTATGTTTTATGTTTTGTTTTACAGTATTGTTTGATACTTGTTATATTGTAAAGGTATCACTTGATACTTAGAATGTTTTATGTTTGATTTGATAGTATCGTTTGACACTTGATGTGTTTCAAAGGTATCGCTTGATACTTTGATTGTTTTATGTTTGATTTGATAGTATCATTTGATACTTGTTCTGTTTCAAAGGTATTACTTGATACTTTGAATGGTTTATGTTATCACTTATACTGGAGATGAGTGAGGACTTGTATTTAAAGACCGCTGATTCCACGATGGAAGCAGCAGACTTCGACCAACAGTGTCGTTAATATACTTGGTTGAATGGTTACTACTTGACCTTCTATTACACCTCTTCGAAGCCTTCTTAAGTCTACACAGCTCTCGCCTCTTACTGAGCAAGCAGGCCACCTGTTACTATTATACTCGAAGTGTGATTAGCACCCTAGTTGTAAACACATTCCATTTTTTTAACCTCAGTAAGTGGTTATAAATATTGTACCTGGACGAGGCCTGATCAATCTACCGATGTCTATCAATCAACACTAGCAGCTGGAAGTAGCAGAACACAGGGCGGTCGGCTTCGCCAGCACCCACCATTGAACTGCTCAGGATGAGGAGTGGGAGGCAAGTCCCACAGGAAGGGCTGGAATGCCCCAGACAATGCAAGGGGCCAAGAGACATGGCAGAGTCCAGCACTGAAGACGCTGCCAGGCAGCTTGTGAAAGACTGGGCTTCACGAACCTTAGAACAACCTAAAGAAGAACAATTTGAGACATCAGAAGACCCCCCAGTATCACCAGAGAACACCTCTGGGACAGAGGATGGTGAAAGCGAGGAAAGCGAATCCAATATGTCTAGCTCAGAAGGCCAGCCGCCTCTACCGGAACTCCCAATGTGCAGCGCCCATGACCAGCTAGGAAAAAAACCTAAGATAAAGTTATCACTACCAGAGAGGTTCAGCAGAAAGGGAGACGATCTCAAACCCGAAGCATTTAAATGATGGAGAACCACGCTATGCCACTACCAGCTCACACAGGGAATCAACACATTTGCGAAGGAAACAGGACTCTATGTTGCAGCTTTCTGTGAAGGGGCTGCCTTGGAAGCATACCACCAATGCATGGACGAATACGACGATGGAGACTACATCGGTGGACGGACAGTATGGGAATACCTCCAGAAAAGATTCCAGTCAAGGTGGAATCGAGAAGAGCTATTCAAAGACTTTAACAAGATTCAGCAAGTTCGAAATGGCAGAACAGAAAACATCACAAAGATATTGACAGAACTCCTGATGTACCGAAGACACATGTCTGAACTCACAGGCAACAACTATAGGCTAAAACAGAGGTTCTATGACACTATGGATACTCGACTTAGACAAGCAGTAGAACCAATAGAATGAGAAGACAATGATACAAATGACATCATCGCAAATGCAGAATGGCAGGACGCCATTCTGCATGAAACTAAGGCTTATAGCAAGACAAGTCCAGCAAGAGGAGAGAGAAAACCGCAAGAGAAGCAATACCAACAGGAGAGGAAGATGAAACCAGTTCAGAAGAAGATCCCCAGAATTACCAAACAGAAATGAAAGGAGAATGGAGACTCCTTTGAATGTAGAAAGAAAGGACACATGGCATGAGACTGCCCCACCAAACGACAGATTAAGACAGAAACCTCAGTCAACTAGGTAGAGACGCAGGAGTTCGAGGGGGTGGAGATCAACTCAGCAGGTGTGGAGACTGAGATTAAGTGCTACCGAACCCTCCCAGCCTCTACTCCTCACCTCCACTGTGCTCTTGAAGGAACTATCTTGATTAATGGCGCATGCACCAGAGTGTTGCTTGACATGGGTACAGTGGCAGCAGACATCATTAGCAACACCTTCATCAGAACCCAGAGCATCTTGACTCACCTGATGAAAACGCCAGTCACTGTGAACATGACTATGAAGGGATCACGATCAACAACTCATAAGACTTGTGAAGTAACCATCCAACCCAGTTCAGCTAGGCTACAGAACCAAATGATGATGCTTGGCAACTTGGTGAAATATGATCCACTGCTAGAGATGCCTTTGATGACCCAGCATAGGGCTGTTATCCGATATAGTGAAGCAGCGATTGAACTCCTTGAGAAAAAAGTCCGAGTACTATGCCAACCAACAAGTGCACAGTGCAGAGTGGGAATTTGCAAAACTGAACAGAAGGAAATCCTAACCGAGTTTGCAGATGTATTCCCTGAGATGATTCTGGGGACCTTGCCGCCCCATAGAATGGTGAACCACCACATTCGCCTAAAAGATACAACAGACATCCCAAATCAACCTACATACACTATACCTGAAGCATATAAAGGAAAGCTCTGCGACTGGATAAAGGAGAAATTAAGGACTGGAGTTATCTACCAGACCGAATCCAGAGGTGCAGGGACCATGTTTGTTTAATGGAAATCTGATGAAAGGATCAGACCACAAGTGGATTTGAAACTACGAAATAACAACACAGTCATGGATAGCTTGTCGATCCCAAATCAGACGCAGATCCTCAATGCTGTGGGAGGGGCAAAATTCTGAAGCAAGATAGATCTTAGTGATGCCTACTTCCAGACCCAAGTTGAACCAGGAAATAAGAAGTTCAATACCTTCAAAACCCGTTTTGATGGATTTGCAAGCCAGGTCATGTTGCAAGGTGATATGGATGCACCCTCTACCTTGATGCGCATAATGGAGAACCTACTCAGTAACTTGCTACACTACTTTGTGTGGGTGTATATTGACGATATCCTCATTTATTCAGACACAGAAACCGTGTACATATAGCATATCAGAAGGGTATGTGCACTATTACAGCAGGCAAGGTTTTACACCAGCCAAAAGAAGTCAACCCTATTTGCGAAATGAGAGGAAGTACTAGGACATGTTATAGATAATAAAGGGATTCACGCCTCCCCTGGGAAGCGGGCTTTGATCGGTCAATGGGCCACACGAAGAAACCAGAAGGAACTGCAGCAATTCCTGGGTCTAGTAAACTATATCGCGCAATTCTTACCACACCATGCTACTGTCATAGCACCCCTTAGCCATCTGACAGGTAAAGCAGAGTTTGTCTGGACTGACACATACGATAAAGCACTATCCAACATCCAAGAACTGATCAAACAAGCGCAGGTGATCAGAGCGATAAATTACAACTCAGAAGACCCCATATGGCTGACAACTGATGTCTTGGATATTGGGGTCGGAGCATGGGTTGGCCAGGGGCTAACACATGAAAGATCCTGCCCAGCAGCACTCCACAGCCAGAGGTTTACAAACTCAGAGACCAACTATAGTACTACAGACAAGGAGGCACTAGCGGTGATCGATGCATTCCAAGTTTTCAACCACATGCTTATCGGTTCCAAATTTACTAGTATCACAGACCACCAACCTCTAGTAAATCTGAAGACTGACCAGATCCCTGGCTGAAGGAGGACTTACTGGATAAGTGCACTAAGCAAATATGATGCCAAGGTGGTGTACAGCCAAGGACGAATGAACTATTTAGCTGATGCACTCTCCTGCATCTTTGAAGACTCTGATGACCAGACTCCACCACTCGTCGTCGATCACACCTTTGAGGATGATGATATCTCTGACTCCACCCCCTACGAAGATCCTTGAATAGCACTAGCCTCGATGGCTCACAAAACCTCTCCTACCTCCCCAGATTGCTCCATGCAGTTCTGGGAACCGCACACTTGCCCGAACCCGAGATAAGGGAAGACAGACTCCCCTCCATGGGTAGTACTGAACATGGCTCCAAATGGGACGAACCCATGTCCCAGGCAGTGGCAGCACTGTCTGATGAACTAACACAACCTCCTGTGACCCTCCTAAGCCCTCAGCCACAACGACAGCTTGCTATCCCTGCGGTAGAAATCTACAGGGCAACCCCTCTGTCAAGTCCACTCAAACTACCTGCAGCAGACCCCCTGTATGTAGGATCACTTAGCACCTACAACAATGAACCGATTGTCTCACTTGTACCCCCTCTAGTGGATAAATACCGCCATGCCCTCTATGATGTCCGTGAAGAAGAAGAAGAACTGGGACAGACCACAACCAGAGCACAGCCGATTGAAGATAAACAGGACATGGTGGATACACCTCATGAAATGCAGAGCCCTGTCCCATGATAGATGGTATCTGGATACCGATATGAACTAAGCGACTCCTGTGTTATGAGGCGCTCTGGACAAGGAGACCTGGAAGGAGCCTGCATAGTGGACAGAATACTATACGTGAGGACCCATTATAGTGAACACTGCCTCTTTATCCCTAAAGGACAGGTGTTCAATAGGAAGACCCTATACGAATATATCATGTATGAGATGTATGGCAAAGGACACCATAGCGCGGAACGAAACCTGTGATATGTAACTGAATACATCTACTGGCCGGAGATAAGAAAGGACTTCCACAACTATATGAAGTAATGTGAGACCTGCCTGACGAACAAGGAATGAACCCACAGACCAGAAGGAAGGACCCAAACACTTGACCCAGCTGCAGAGGTGTTCGAGTCAATCGCTATTGATTTTGCGGAACCCTTCAACAAGTCCAATGGATTTGACCTTGTCCTGGTAGCAGTGGATCAATTAAGCAGCTATGTGTGGCTTATACCGACCAACACCACAGTCATGGCGGAAGGAACAATGAAACTCCAGGAACAAGACATCGTTACTCCTCATGGCCACCCCCTATCAATAACCAGTGATGCTGACCCATGTTTCCAACCTAAATGGTGGAAACTGACATGCACATCCCTTGGAATCAAACACATCAAAGCGGCACCTGGGTACCATGAAACTAATAGACAGGTTGAGCGAAAGATCTGTGACTTTAAGACCAGCTTGAGGAACATGGTCAACAGACCTTAGACAAACTAGAAACCCCTCCCTCCTACCCTTACAGCATACCTGAATGCTGGCTTCTCTGAAACCCTCAACATGTTACCATACAAGACAATGTATGGATGCAACTACCCCCTACTTCCGGTAACCCTCTTCAAGAACTCAGCAGTCCCTGCCTCAGATGACTACCTCAACCGGCACCAGACCGATCAAAACTTAGCTTTTCAAGCCGTAAAGCAAGGCAGACAGCGAAGTGCAACTACAGCAGTATGAGACACAAGACCTCACAAGCCTGTAGGGTTGGAGAATTGGTCGTAGTACATGGAGTACTGTTTGTATCAACGTCTGGGAAGAGCAAGAAGCTACAACCTTACTGGCGTGGACCATTCAAAGTACTAGAATTTGGCGGGTTTACGGAGAACTACACAGTCAAGATAGATGGAACGACCCACCAGAAAGATACAGGTGTCTTTCACTCTACCTCAGTAAGATGCTACCACCTAAATGATGATCAAAGATTGCCTGGATGAGCCCATACTCACCCTACCCCAATCCTAATAACAGAGAATCAAGGGTGGGAAGTTGAGGGGATCTTAGACCACACAAAACGATGCAACAATAATGAATTCCTAGTGAAGTGGAAAGGATATCCATGAAGTGCAGACAGCTGGGAACCTCTGAAAGGCCTCGAGCACAGTATGGAGCTGGTGAAGGAATAGTGGGAACACAACAAGGAAGGACCACCAAAACATTCAACAGGTCTTGATGGGAATCGCAAGACTAGTGACAAGGTACTGGTGACCAGAAATGCCTGACACCCACCGATTAGGAGAAGAAATCGATAAAGGACCAGCAAAGGAAGGCTTCTGAGCAGGTTATTCAGAGAGCGAATTCGAATCGACCAGTGAATAGGAGGAAGCAAGGGAGGACCCAGTACTTGACTACTACTTCTAGAACCTGACAGCTCTCCATCCCAAACCATAACGATGTCAAACTATATGGAACTTAGTGTAGGGCAGCGCTATGAGCTTGTGGGACTCTTATTGAACCCGGGTACTATCCCATTTTCTGAATACTTCTCTGAAATTTACTGTTCTTACTATGAGGAATGTGGGATGGTTCAAGTTGTCTGTTGGGACCATGTTGGAGTGCAGGACTACTGTGACACGCCCTGGTGTGAGAGTGGGTTTTCCATTGAACTTGCAGTTTGCGCTTCTTGTTTGTCCTCTAATTACATATTGGGCGATCATTTGCGTGAGGAGGAAGGTTATGGCAAGGAGGATTTCTTTGAGAATTTTGATTTTCAGGATTATTAGTTACGTTTGGGGTTAAACAGTTGTTTTGTTTTGGGGAATGCAACTGGTACAAGTACTAGGTTATGTTTTATGTTTTGTTTTATAGTGTCATTTGATACTCGTTATGTTTCAAAGGTATCGCTGGATACTTTGAATGTTTTATATTTGATTTGTATGGATCGCTTGATAGTCATTATGTTTCAAAGATATCGCTTGATAGTTTGAATGTTTTATGTTTGATTTGATCGTATCGTTTAATACTCCTTATATTTCAATGGTATCGCTTGATACTTTGAATATTTTATGTTTAATTTGTAAGTATCGCTTGATACTCATTATGTTTCAAAGATATCGCTTGATACTTTGAATGTTTTATGTTTGATTTGATTGTATCTTTTTATACTTTTTATGTTTTAATTGTATCACTTGATACTTTGAATGTTTTATGTTTGATTTGATAGTATCGTTTGATACTTGCTATGTTTCAAAGGTATCGTTGAATACTTTGAAAGGGACTATGTTATTGCTCATGCCGGAGATCAGTGAGAACTTGTATTTAAACACCACTGATTCCACAATGGAAATAGCAGACTTCAACTGACAGTGTCTCTAATACACTTGGTTGAACGGTTACTTCTTGATCTCCTATTACGCTCTTTCAAAGCCTCATTTGGTCTACAGAGCTCTCGCCTCTTGCAGGGCAAACAAGCCCCCTGTTACTATCATACTCCAAGCGTAATAAGCACCCTAGGTGTGAACATGTTACCACAGAAAAGAAGGCACTGGCAGTGATCAATGCACTTCAAGCATTCAACTATATACTTATGGGTTCCAAATTTACCATCATCACAGACCACCAACCCCTGGTTAATCTGAAGACTGACCACAACCCTGGCCGAAAAAGGACTTGCTGGATAAGTGAACTAAGAAAATATGATGCAAAGGTGATGTACAGCCAAGGATGAACATACTATTTAGCAGATGCACTTTTCCACATTTTCGAAGACTCTGATGACCAGACTCCACCACTCATCCGTGATCACACTCTGGGGTATGATCATATCTCTGACTTGACCTCCTATGAAGATCCCTCTATAGCACTAGCCTCGATGGCTCACAAAACCTCTCCTACCTTTCCAGCTTGCTCTATGCCGTTCTGGGAATCACACACTTGCCCCCAACCTGGGATAGGAAAAGATAAACTCCCCTCCATGAGTACTAATGAATATGGCTCTGAGTGGGGCGAGCCTATGTCCCAAGAAGTGGTAGCGCTCTCGGATGAACTAACACCACCTCCCGTAACCCTCCTAAGCCTGCAACTGCGGTGACATCCTGCCATTCCAGCCATACAAACTCACAGGATGACCCCTCTGTCGAGCCCACCTGGACTACCTGCAGCAAACCCCCTGTATGGAGGCTCACTTAGCATCTACTACAATGAACCAATTGTCTCAGTTGTACCTCCCCCGATGAATGCATACCACTGTACCCTATACGACGTCCTAGACAAAGAAGAAGATACAGGACGGACCACAACCAGAGCGCAACAGATTGAAGATGAACAGGACATTATCGATATATCTCCTGAAATGCAAGGTGTTTTCCAACAATAGAGGGTATATGGATACTGACATGCACCAATCTGCTGGGGAGATATGAGGCGCACTGGACAAGGAGACCTGCAAGGAACTTACATAGCACATGGAATGCTATACATGAGGACCCGTTATCGTGAACACTTCCTCTTCATTCCCAAAGGGCAAGTAGTCAATGGGAAAACCTTGTGAGAATATGTCATGTATGAGATACATGTCAAAGGACACCACAGTGCAGAACGAAACCTTCAATATGCAAGGGAATATGTCGACTGGCCAGAGATGAGAAAGGATCCTTGAGGCTGAGTGAAGCAATACGACACCTGCTAGATCAACAGAAAGGCAACCCACCGACCAGAAGGAAGGACCCAAACACTTGACCCGGCATCTGAGGTGTTTGAGCTGATTACCATTGATTTCGCAGGACCCTTCAACAAGGCAAATGGATTTGAGCCTGTCCTGGTAGCAGTGGATCGATTAAGCAGCTATGTGTGGCTTATACCTACCAATACTACAGTCAGAGCAGAAGGAACAATGAAACTGACAGAACGAGATATCTTTACCCCTTAGGGCCACTCTCTATTGATAAATCAGTGATGCTGACCCTCATTTTGAATCTAACTGATGGAAGCAGACATGCAAACCTCTCGGAATCGAACACATCAAAGCAGTGCCTAGTCACCATAAAACTAATGGACAGGTGGAGCGAAAGATCCATGACCTCCAGACCAGGTTGAGGAACATGGTCAACAGACCTCAGACAAACTGGGAACCCCTCCTTACTACTCTCACAGTATACCTGAATGCTGGCTTCTCTGAAACCCTCAACATGTTACCATACAAGACAATGTATGGATGCAACTACCCCCTACTCCCAGTAACCCTCTTCAACAATTCAGCAGTCCCTGTCTCGGATGACTACCTCAAACAGCACCAGACCGATCAAAACTTAGCATTCCAAGCACTAAAGAAAGTAAGACACCAAAGCGCAACTACAGCAGCATGATGCAGAAGACCTCACAAGCCTATAGTGGTTGGATAGTTGGTCCTGGTACATGGAGCACTATTCGCATCAATGTCTGGGAGGAGCAAGGAGCTACAAACTCGGTGGTGAGAACCAATTAAAGTACTAGAATCTGACAAGTTCACCAAGAACTACACAGCCTAGATGGATGGAAAAACCTATCGGAAAGAGACAGGTGTCTTTCACTCTACCTCAGTAAAATGCTAGTATCCAAACAATGACCAAAGATTCCCTGGGCGAACCCATACTGGCCCTACCCTAATCCTAATAAAAGAGAACCAGGAGTGTCAAGTTGAGGGAATCATAGACCACAGGAAATGATACAATGATAATGATTTTCTAGTGAAGTGGAAAGGATATCCACAAAGTGAAGATAGCTGGGAACCACTGGAAGGCCTTGAGTACAGCATAGAACTATTGAAGGAATGGTGGGAACTCAACAAGGAAAGAATGCCACCCAGTATTCAACAAATCTCGATAGGAATCCCCAGGCCAGCCACCAGGTACTGGTCACCAGAAATGTCTGATACCCGCCGCCTTGGAGAAAATATTGATAAAGGACCAGCAAAGAAAGCCTTCTGGGCAGGTTACTTTGAAAGCGAATTCGAATCGACCAGTGAAGAGGACGAAGTCATAGTGGATGCGGCACTTGACTACTACTTCTAGAACCTGACCCGTCTCCATCCGAAACCATAATGATGTCAAACCATGTAGAACTTGGTGTGGGACAGCACTATGAGCTTGTGGGACTCTTAGTGAAATGCAGTACTATCCCATTGTGTGAATACTTCTCCAAAATTTACGGTTCTTACAGCAAGGAAGGTGGGATGGTTCAAGTGATCTGTGAGGACAATGTCGGAGTGCGGGACTACTGCGACATGCCCTGGTATGAGAACAGTTCCTTTGTTGAAGTTACATTTTGTGCTACTTGTTTGTTGTCCGATTATATGTTGGGCGATGATTTCCACGAGAAGGAAGGTTATAGCAAGAAGGATTTCTTTGAGAATTTTGATTTTCTGGATTATTAGTTATGTTTTTGGGTTAAACAGTTGTTTTGTTTTGGGAAATGTAACTGGTACAGGCACTAGATTATGTTCTATGTTTTGTTTTACAGTATCTTTTGATACTGGTTATATTTCAAAGGTATCGCTTGATACTTTGATTGTTTTATGTTTGATTTGATAGTATCGTGTGATACTTGTTATGTTTCAAAGGTATCGCTTGATACTTTGAATGGTTTATGTTATCGCTCACACTGGAGATGGGTGAGCTCCTGTATTTAAACACTGCTGATTCCATGATGGAAACAGCAGACTTCAACTGATAGTATCTTTAATATACTTGGTTGAACGGTTACTTCTTGATCTCCTATTATACCCCTTCACAGCCTCCTTTAGTCTACACAGCTCTCGCCTCTTGCTGCACAAGTAGGCCACCTGTTGCTATTATACTTGAAGCGTGATTAGCACCCTAGGTGTAAACACATTACAATCCAGCAATAGCCTTGAAATATAGTGAGTACTAAATGGTACTATTAAACAAAACATAAAAGATTCAAAGTATCAAGCGATACCTTGAAACATAACCAGTATCAAACGATACTATCAAACAAAATACAAAACATAACCTAGTACCCGTACTGGTTACAATGGCAATAGAGGTTTGATTCATTCATGATTTCAGCTAATATTGTCTTAGGATGATGCCCAACAGTCCTGCTTATGTGACACAGTTCTTATGGGCCAATTTTTGGTGGTCTTCCAGGCAGGATTTTGTTTTCCACTTTTTTCATCACATTACATTTTTAAACAATTTTTGCAATATTTGATTTTGAAATGGTAGTATGAGTGGCAATTTGACAAAGAATATACCCTCAGGCATGGAGCTGAATAACCTTGATATGATCTAATTTTGTGCTGTCTCGTCACTTTTCGTCCCCATTCTGGGGCATTTTGTGAGGTTTGGCATGGTACTGGTAATGGGGTTGTTCATGGGTTGGTTACTAGTATGCCGACTCACTTTTTCAACCCCACTTGTATTGAATTGATGGTTGATGCTTAGAAGGTGTTCCAGGTAAAGCCTACTTTCTGGTAGTTGCTCAAGTGCATTTACCCTCAGGGTTTCCAATTTTAAAAAAGTTTGGAAAAGCTAGTACTCTTTTTAGTCTACTTTGTTGTTTCATGTAAACTTGATGTACGGTACACAAAACAGTTAACTTTTGTAACGGGGGCACCCCTAGGAAGATGGATCGCAAGGTTACGACTATACTGAACAACTTCAAACTTATTGCCAAAGGTTCACCCAAATGAAAGAGTAAAGTAAGTGGTAAAACTTAATATCGTTAAGCCTGACGGTTTACTCAATTAAGGTCTCGAGAGGATTAATTGTTGGAGTAGGAGAGTTCTCGCATAGACTTCCAGGTAGTTTTATCTTATGCCAGAAACTCACCTATCAGTTTACTCCAACTATTCGAGCACATCCTTCTCCGCTAAGGGTGGTCCGACACATCTTCTGGCACACCCTTCGGGCATGCATGTGTCGATACACTCTAGTCAGTGTTCACCTTATTCAGTTATTATTTCTGCGGTGCATTCCTATTTTGTCCGCTGGAGTGAAAACTTCTTTGCATCGGTATCTTGCCAGTGGCTAACAGTCAAGACACCTGATGAACTGGGCTATCTATGACACGCGTCCCATATGCATTGATTTCTACTTGGCTCCAGAAGCTACTGTGAGCGGTTTATCTCTCTACTATTTACGAGTCGCAGGCTTCCAGTGTCTTCCGCAAGATATGGTAGTCCGGGAGTGATCTAATGGGCGCTACCCATGACCACTACCTCAGATCTACCTTACCTCTGGTGGGAATTATGCTTTCAGTGTCTCTGCACTTCCCTTTCAAAGTCTATGGAGTTGGTGACACTTTTGGGCTTGGTAGGTGTAAAACTATCCTAGTCACCCCGGCACCACCCAGGACTACCTGCGGGACCCCCACGGTTAACACCCGTTAGCTCTGTCAGTTTTGGTCCGTTTTACTCCAAACAACTTGGAGGAGGTACTTACCCTTCCACTCTATGCCCCCTTGTATATCCTGCGAACAGCGTACGGTCGACCAGACAGCAGCGACATATATGGTGTTGCAAGCCGGTCTTCAAAGATTCCTCTTTGCTAGACTGTGCACAACTACACAACCGTTTGCCCATGATGTCCGGGGCTCAAGGCGGGGCCGGAGGGGTATCATAGGAATAATGTCTTCAATTTACAGCTTCTTCAGAGCTGCGTAGCTCGCCCAATAGCATCCCCCAGAACGCCAGATTCCAGTATTATGCATGGCTTCGCGTGACACACATTCCAGTCATTTTCCCCGAACTCCCGGAGGGACTTCGTATTGAAAGGTAGAGCAACTCAGGACTTTGGACAGGGTAACCCGAGCCTCATGGCAGGGTAACCTGAGCCTGAGGGTAGGGTAACCTTGTCTGGTGGACAAGATGACTTTTCCCTGTTACCCTGTCTACTCCGTCGCCAGAGATAGACGCTTCTGACCTTTCTCCAATTACCTGGCCTATCTGAGTAACTGCCCCTTCAGAGGTCCCTAAGTGCACTGACACCACTCCCGAGTGTGCCCAGGTACCTAAGTATCTGGCCAGCTGCTTCTGTTCATCCCGGAGCCCGGGACATCGCGTCTCCATAGGTCAAGTACTACCTTGCCTGCCGGTTCCTACCAGTTCGCCTCCTGGCTATCTATATGGGTGTAGGTTCCGGCTGCCATAGCTCATGTATGCTGGGTCGTTACAACTTTCTATTGCTTTGCCTTACCATGTGATCCAGATTTTTTCGGGTTTGTACTGTACTCAAGTAGAAGCAGAGTATGGTACGGTATAGAGATCAATGAGTTTGTAACAAGCACAGAGTTCTACTAACAGAACCCAAAAAAAGGCCCAGAAGTAGTACTGTGTATTGAACCAGAAGGAAGGTTAGAAAAAAAAAAAACTAGGAAGGGATGTGGAGAGGGTATGACAACCCAATAGGGATTATATATTATCTCTTCCAAAAGCTTAATCGGTTTGGGTGTTTCATTAATGATATTAAGATACTTTTGTATTTGTAAATATAAATGTGCTTTCAGAGAGGAGGGGGTAATATTTTTTGGCTGACACAATAAGGTAACCTCATACATCTCCCAGTGTCTACTTGTCACAGGAGAACCACTCTTTTAACATTAGCAACTGCTGGTACGGTTGGCACTAGTCCGTGCACCAACCTCAGCAGGACCATTGCGATAATGCATGCATGTCCATGAGAAGTTTTCAGTTATGATAGATTGTTAGCAGTGATACAATGTTCAGGATCAAACAGCCCTGTCATACATTGGTCGGAGCCTCTAAGTTCCAGATAGCATACCAGACCATGGTGCAGGCACTAGAGTGTCCCCCTAAATGAGCGGAGTAATTGTCTGGTCCTGCCACAAGGTACGCTGCAAGATATGTAGAGAATTCGGATTTTCTCTGTGCCTCACAATTGGCATTACAGTGCAGGCGATAAAGGTAAAAAGTGGAATATCATTATGGCAGTCAGTGAATAATAGGCTAGAGGGTTGAAAGGGTCGTTCTTTGTGGCAGTCGAGTCTTAATCAATATAAGCTCACCGGGTGAGCACCAGTAATGCTTGTGGGTCGGGTAATGACTGAGGCGCTAGACGCAGTCTCTCAAGGCTTAAGCCGGAAGTGTTGGGGGAGGGAGGGGCACGAGGCCTTGTGGATACCTGTACCTATCGGAGGGGAGGGCAGGGGAGTAGAAGGTTTGTGAGAAAGGTCTAATAGCCGAGTACCCTCCTATAGTCCTATTCCACTTCACTTATAGTCGGTATGATAACAAGGCAGGTGTTACGGAGAAGCAAGTGTGACACAACTTTTGTTTTCTGGAATGATCGCTTATGACAAAACACCACAATATAATACCTCGAGTCGTTGAATTGAAGCCGCCCCTCCTTTAGCTGTTACTGACCAAAAAAAAAAGAAAAAAACGCTATATCAACCCGGCCACCCAAGCACAGGCGAAATAATTACCGGTAGGTATCATACTTACAAAAAGAAATTTAGGTTGTATTATGAACTATCGCTGGAGTCACTTACTTTTACTGAATACAATGGAAAACCCTAAACTTCCTGCCTCCCGAACTTCCAATACTCCATCAATTCCACTATCTGCAGATCCACCATATCTGATGTATGGAAAATCACTCTGAAAGTTCCAAGTCTCTTATAGTTACTAATTCCAGCATATTCTAAGAGTCTTAATTCTGGAAAACCCCTGTTCAAGAAAATTTAGAATGGGAGTTCTGTTTGTCAAAAAAAAAAAAAGGGTCAAAAGAAGAGAAACAGAAGGGAAAAAAGCGAGACGGAAGGGTAAAAGGACAATAGAGGGTTGAGAATAAACAAACAAACAAACAACCCTGAGGTGAAAGAAAGTAGTATGAAGGGAATTGGGATAATATTTAAATATATATAATCTGAAAGAATAAAGATGATAGAAAACCATAGTGAGAATAGTGGAGCTTGAATTGCAAAGCAAGATGTCGATCCCTGGGACACAGGTTAGTTGTATTCAATATTATGTCAATTGGGAAAGACACCTATGACATGAGCACTAAAACCTTACAAACCTTGGAAAGTTCCAACTCTATTAAGATGAATTTCTGACAAACAGGTCCAAAACCCCTTCAAATGTCTCACTTGGTATAGTGTATGGCATTGATAGCAAGACTGTCACCAATATCCTAGTCAAAAGGTCTGACTATTGGGGAAAAATAACAGAAAATAAGCCTGATCGAAAGCAAGTTGCTCAAGTAAAGTTTCCACAGATAGAAGAAATGTTAAAGCATTGAGTCCATTAATGTGAAGGAAAAGGTATAACCAGACTTCACCCCTCTACCTTCTCCTGGGCAGATTATTAGAGAATACCTGACTAGTTAGAAATAAGTACTAATAAGATATATGGTAGGGATTATACTTAAGGAGGATCTAATTGAAGCAAAAGCGAAAAGATCTTGCAAGCTTGAAAATATTCCAGAGTCTGATGGTCCGAAATGGAGTAATTGTGGAGTAGAAAAGTTTAAGAAGTAGGCTGGGTTACAGCTGAGATGGTTCTATGGGGAAGGAGGTTCAGTAAAGCTTGTGGAGCATATTGAGTAAATTGATAAGATCAATGCTGCCTGTGATGACTACTCAGAGGATGATTGCTACAACTTTGATGAGACTGGATTATTCTCTCATATGCTGCCCTCTATTGGTCTTACTACTCAATAAACTAAGGGGAGTAAGGCCGATAAGACTAGGCTTACCTATGGTTTTTGTGTAAATGTGAGTAGTACATATAAGAGGGAACCTCTTATTATTGGCCATGCCCACCACCCAAACTGTTTTGGAAAATGACCTGCCAGCCATCTTGGTTATAATTTCTATTATAACAATAAGAAAGCTTGGATGACAGGAGCAATTTGGTTAAATTGGCTGCAGAAATTCGATAAGAAGATGGAAAGACAGAAGCGTTAGATAATTCTTCTGCTTGATAACTGCTCGTCATATCTGGAACCAGAATTTGATTTAAAAGCTATCTGTCTTGAGTTCCTACCTCCAAATATGACTGCCCAGCTTCAGCCTCTTGATTCTGGCATCATTCAAACCTTTAAAGCCTATTACTATGGCCAGTTTCTCCAGTTAGCAATCCTCAAGGATGACGAGAATATGACAGCAAATCCCTTCAAAATCTCACAACTAGAGGCTATGAAGATGGCAAAGCTTGCCTGGAATGATATCACGCTATCAACAATTCACAATTGTTGGAAATATGTTGGACTTCCT
The DNA here is from genome assembly GCA_003182015.1 of Tuber magnatum. Lineage (NCBI taxonomy): Eukaryota > Fungi > Ascomycota > Pezizomycetes > Pezizales > Tuberaceae > Tuber > Tuber magnatum. The sequence goes on along the minus strand of PYWC01000083.1, from coordinate 570,168 downwards.
GGTATGTTTGGGCCAGGCCTACTGGCAGAGTATCTTAGTGATCCAATTCCCACTATTGCCCCCAGTACCGAGTTCTATCAGCAGCAACAAGTATATCAACTACAGAATCCAGACCAATTTTTTCTCACTCCAGACTGTCAAGCAGAGGTACATTACTCTTCTCATTCTATTCTACCTTTACTGATTTCATATCTAGGTTGACCAACTTGCCTGCTCCCTTGAGCATGGTTTTAAAACCCTCCACATACATGACCCTATGTCAATCCACAGTTTTCTCAATCCAGACTCTGAGACTCTGGTTACAGGAGACTTAACCGATGAGGAAATCATTTCTATGGTTAACCATGCAGAGAGTAAAGATATTGGAGCTGGAGTGCAAAATACAGGACTAATAGAAGTGATAGATTCTGAGGAAGAAGAAGTGGGAAAACTGATCAAGCAGGTTATGTCCAATAAGAAAACATTGGCTGTGACACAGAACCTGATTCAGAAACTCTTGGAGGATGAAGAAATTGATTTGAGTGTGTTAAGAGTGCTTGAACCACTCAGGCAGCTGGAACAGATGTGGTGAGTACAGCAACTCCGGGAGTCCTCCTTCCAAAAGAGTATTTTGTCATACTTTACTATAGACACTACCCTGTAGTTGATCTTACTGGTATGACTACCATTTCTTATTTGAATTTATACTCTCCCTTCAGTTCGTTGTATGCTCCATTGCAAGTAACTTTTATTTTTACCGCCGCCATCATTATATATCACTCGCTTTGACCGGTATTGTCTGAAAGCCTGCATATGCCAAGCCCCCCCCTCTCTTTCCATCTCCCCCTTATTTCCGGCTCCCTGCTAATACCAATGTGCTTGAATTATTGGAGGTTCCACTGTATGAGCAAAGCGAAATAGGAGGGTAAGCGGCCATTATCATGAAAATGAAATTCATCGTTCTGTCTGGGGGCAGTGGCAGGAAGGCAACAATATAGCAATCATAAACAGTAACTCATTTCCTTGGCAGACCAATCGAGTGCTCTTGGCGTCTGAATTGGTGCATGTGTTGGTCTTCTTGGGCTATCTTTGGCGCCCTGAGCCGGCCCTCTTTTTTTCTGCTCGCCCTGTGCAGATTCCATAAAACCCAGCTCACTACCACCGTTGTTGTGGCGGCATATCTACGGTCGGCCCACACCCCCGAAAGAGCATCATGGACAACACAGCATATACGCAGTCAATTAATAGCGGAAATTTCAGGTGCAATAACGTAACGAAAAGTCATAACAATATCAACAACAGTACCATCAACGTGAACAAAGTCATAGCCGATGAGAGCTCAGAAATTATGAAGTGGCTCTCACCACTGGACGCCGAAAGAAGGCATCAGGATGTGCGTACTGACAGAATGGATGGTGTGGGGAGCTGGCTTTTGGAGACAAACGAGTTTCGGGAGTGGAGGAGTGGTGAAGGTGGAGTGGATAAGGCTGTCTTATTTTGCTACGGGAATCCCGGGGTGGGGAAGACATATTTAAGGTAAGTGACTAGTTGCTCCAGAGGAGGAAGGAATTATGGCTGAAAAGCAGCAATATCAGTTCGTTAGTGATCGATAACCTGTGTGATGAATCCGGCAAGGGGGATATTGCGATTGCGGGGTTCTACTGCGACTTCCGCGACCAGCAGCAGCAGACAAGTACCAACATTGTGGGAGCCATCCTAAAGCAGCTGGTGGTTGGAGGAAAATTGCTGGAGGAAATACGGATGGCGTTTCAAAAGGCGAAAAGCGAGCTCGGCGGTCGAGGTCTGTGTCTTCCGGATATGGTGCGGATGCTGAAGCATGCTGTCGCCACATTACCCCGGGTATTCATCTGTATAGATGCTTTGGACGAGTGTCCTCCCCAACATCTACTGGAGCTTCTTGAGTCACTGAAGAGTATCCTTAAGGAGTCATCGAGGACACGGATACTTTTCACCGGGAGGCCGCAGGTTGAGGCCGAAATTCGAAGATATTTCGGCGTTCCTGTTAAAGTACCTATCAGGCCGAAGACGCAAGATATAAAAAGATATTTAGAGAGGAAGTTGGAGATGGATACCGAGCTTGACGCGATGTCCGATAGTTTACGGGCTGATATCCTAAGAGTCATCCTAGAAGAGATCTCAGCGGTGTACGTGGAACCATCCACGATTCCCACTCCATCCACGATCTTGTATTGACTAGCTATCATGGGCAGATTCCTCCTCGTTTCGCTAAACATCGACGCTATCCTCGGGGAGGTTACCGTCTTTGAAAGAAGACAAAAGTTGAACGAGATGACCAAGGGCAAGCATGTGGAAGATGCATACGCAACAACCCTAGCGCGAATTAGGGCACAGAAGGGAAGTAGACCCAGGCTCGGAATTGAAGCCCTGCTGTGGGTATCGAGTGCAGAGCGACTATTACAAACTTGCGAGCTATGCCATGCCTTAGGAGTAAAGATAGGATCCGCGGATCTGGAACCCGAAAACGTTCCTACAATCAGAACACTCCTGGGGTGTACTTTAGGACTTATCACGGTTGAGCCATCTTCTGATACCGTCCGGCTCGTCCACCTCACCTTGCGAGAGTACCTATCCAATAGTCCGACCCTGTTCCAAAGCCCTCACTCTATGATGGCTGAGGTTTGCTTGACGTATGGTGGAAGCCGTCTAGATACAGCACTTTGTGGGACGCGTCAGGTGATGCAACGGGGGACGCCTTGGCATTAATTTTGGCCCAATAACACCGGGTTTAGGTTTAAATTACCAGATTACTTGATATACTTTCTCTCCCCAAAGTAATAATATTATAGCATTGCTCATATTCAATATTAATTTAAACCTAAACCCAGTGTAATTGGGCCAAAATTAATGCCAAGGCGTCCCCCGTTGCATCACCTGACGCGTCCCACAAAGTGCTGTATCTAGACGGCTTCCACCATACCTTAATTTTCAGTGTGTCCGCGAACTTTCGCCAACTCTTAGTTCTGCCCCGTCGACATTCCCCCTTGTTGAATATGCTTCTCACTACTGGGGAAAGCACATAAGCAGGGGGAAGATGGGCAGTGCAATACCGCATGCACTCACGCTTCTGGTTGGGTTCGAACAGCACATATCCGCTCAGCTGCTCTTGCTACAATATAATAGGGCGAGGGGTTGGCGGGAGCCACATTTCGATACGAGGCGTGGCCCCAAGGGCTTTACGGGGTTACATGGAGCGGCATTTCTCGGGATTGTGGAGATAGTGAACGCTTTATTGGCAATGAAAGAATGGGATATTAATGCAATAGATACCGCGGGTATAACGGCCCTCGCATGGGCCGCGAAAAACAGGCACGAGGGAGTAGTAAAGTTGCTATTGGAGCGAGGCGATGTCAATCCCAACACTGCCGACACAAAATATGGTCAACCGCCGCTCTCGTGGGCCGCAGTGGGCGGGCATGAGGGAGTAGTAAAGTTGCTATTAGAACGTGGGGATATCAATCCCAACACCACCGACAACTCTTGTCGAACCCCACTTGCGTGGGCTGCGATGGGCGGGCATCAGAGAGTAGTAAGGTTGCTATTGGAACGAGGGGATATCAGCCCCAACACTGCCGACAACACTGGTCGAATACCACTCGTGTGGGCTGTAGAAGGCCGGAATGAGGGAGTACTAAAGTTGCTATTGGAAAGAGGGGATATCAATCCCAACACCCCCGACACCCAATATGGTCGAACGCCACTCACGTGGGCTGTGGTGCGCGGCTATACGGGAGTCGTGAAGTTGCTGTTGGGGCGAGGGGATATCAATCCCAACACCGCCGACAACTCTGGCCGAACTCCACTCGCGTGGGCTGCAGAGGGCCGGGATGAGCGAATAATAGAGTTGCTATTGGGACGAGGGGATATCATTCCGAACACCGCCCGCATCGAATATGGTCGAACACCACTCACGTGGGCTGTGGTGTGCGGGTATAAGGGAGTAATAAAGTTGCTATTAGAACGAGGGGATATCAATCCCAACACCACCGACAACTCTGGTCGAACCCCACTCACGTGGGCTGCAGAGGGCGGGAACGAGGGAGTAGTAAAGTTGCTATTGGAACGAGGGGATATCAATCCCAACACCGTCGACACCCAATGTGGTCGAACACCACTCACGTGGGCTGCGATGGGCGGGCATGATGGAGTAGTGAAGTTGCTATTGGAACGAGAGGATATCAATCCCAACACCGTCGACACCCAATATGGTCGAACACCACTCACGTGGGCTGCGAGGGGCGGGCATGAGGGAGCAGTAAAGTTGCTATTGGCACGAGGGGATGTCAATCCCAACACCGCCGACACCGAATATGGCCGAACACCACTCACATGGGCCGCGGTGCGCGGGTATGAGGGAGTAGTAAAGTTGCTATCGGAACGA
>PYWC01000083.1:553956-565538 GCA_003182015.1 Tuber magnatum | reverse complement strand
ACACTGCCGACAACTTTGGTCGAACCCCACTCACGTGGGCTATAGACAACGGGAATGAGGGAGTAGTAAAGTTGCTCCTGGAACGGGGGGATATCAATCCCAACACCGCCGACACAAAATATGGCCAAACGCCGCTCTTGTGGGCCGCTGAGGATGGGCATGAGGGAGTAGTAAAGTTGCTATTGGAACGAGGGGATATCAACCCCGACACTGCCGACAACTTTGGTCGAACCCCACTCACGTGGGCTATAGACAACGGGAATGAGGGAGTAGTAAAGTTGCTCCTGGAACGGGGGGATATCAATCCCAACACCGCCGACACCCACTATGGTCGAACGCCACTCATATGGGCTGTAGAGGGCGGGCATGAGGAAATCGTCAAATTGATCCTGGAACGAGACGATGTCGACCCCGACATCCCAGACCTCAATGGCCAAGCACCCCTTGAATTTGCTGTGTCCCGTGGATATACAAGAGTTGTCGAGGTACTCTCTAAACCTAAACCCCCCATTTCCTACCCCCATGGATCCCGATGAAGTCCCAGAGCACCCCTCACCTGAGCCGCTGGGCCTACCTCAAACCATCGCTCAGCTCATCCCATCGGCCTGCATTTCACCCCCGCTGCCTCTCCCCTCCCTCTCCTCGAAATAGCCATTCGTCCTATCATGATCACTTCCTCTCTAATTTTTCTCTCCTGTTTTCTTGTTGTCGTTAGTCCCTCCTTCCCAACCACTTTATTTCTAGCCTTCCCCGATGATGGCTATATTATACATGCAAAGCGGGTTTAGGCAAAGCTTTCAGTGATCTGGTTGACATGTAATGCGTATTTATGCACCAGCGTGAATGGGGCTTAGTTCCTGAGGTGCTTTAGTGACCTATCGTGCATGATTTATACTTGACGCTTTTTCATCGCCCCTCAATTTTATTGTTCCCGTCTCTCCCATGTTCATCACCTTTTCTTACACAGCTCATATTCTTTGTTTCTCCTTCAGATTATCCTTTAGACTACCTCATATGAATCTCTAATACCTCCCTCTCCGTGAATTTCAGTTCACTGCCCTTCACAAATGCATGACGTCAAAGGGGGTTTTGATAACTGGATTTGCCGAAAACGTTGATAGAAATTCAATAATTTCGCCCACCTTCCACACATAGCTTTCATCGGCAAAAGCGGTGGTGCGTGACGAGGCCCTTGCTCTGATAACGGGCATGTTCTCCACGGGCTCTCGCCACCCCCCCCCATTGCAAAACCGGTACCAATGATGTTCACCAGAAGTGTTCAAAAACTTCCCGCGACCCCATGGGCGCAATTAAGAACTCCTCACATAGTGAAAAACTGACCTCAAGGGAAGATCAATAATAGGAATAGCTCTCTTCATCATGGCAAATAGAGTAGTCCCTGACTTGCCTCTAGCTTCCCTCATATCTCATATTTACTTGATGGAGCGGGCAAAGCCACCAATTCCTTTAGTGAGAAATTCACGCTACGTTGCATGTGGGTTACCGGATTTACTGCATGATTTTGTTTTGTTTTCTTATCGTTAATCCCGCCTGGCAATAATAGGGAGTAGACCATTCTCTCTTTCCTCCACTTTCATTTTAGTAATCTGTGCAGTCGCGAGGGTGCTTGGAAGAAATGGGACTTCTTTAGCGAATAATTTACTGCGGGAGACTCCCGCGGCGAGGTACCTGGGGAGTGTTCTTCCTTTTGGGATTTCTATGGCACAAAGGGGCCTATCGGGACGGTACAGGGACCTATTGGCCATGTCATGAGGATTACCAACGCATTTGGCAGCAATGACCTCCTAGGCCTCCCACAGCACTGTAGGGTACAGTACTGTAGTCTTGACTATGATGGTATAATAATCCTAGTAGTAGAATGCCGTACTGTTGGAAGCTCAGAGAAGGCGGAGCAGAGAAGCAGAGGAACACAGAGATGTGTGGAAACATGTATAGGAAATGCATGAGTGGAGGTATACATGTGTGTGAGGTTGGAAAGAGCAGATGAGTGTGAGGGCTTGCCCTCTTGTGGTGTCTTCCTGTCTATCAATTTAGGTATCATAGCTAGCCCTCCAGAGAAAAACAACACACTTCTCTTCACCTTTGAACCAACCGCACAGTTGGACAAGTCCACCACCACCATTAGACTATCAGATTTTCACCCTGTAATTTTTTGTTTCTTGTAGCTACAGAAGTCATTGGATTCAATTTCTGCATTTCTACCCAGCTTGCGATCCCACTCACCATTTATACGATAGCACTCGAGCTATCAGTTTCCCTAATTGAACACCGTAGGAGAATGTTTAGTGCAAGAGCAGGGCTCTACATCATAGTGGCTGTGAACATCACCAGCAGATGTCAATTTTCAATTAAGACTGCAGTTAGAAATACTTGCGTGTTGTCATTGATTAGCAGAAACCCGTCTATTCGCCCAGCAAGCTTGACTATCATAGCGCGGGACTTCAAGAGTTCTCGTAGTCAACTCAATGTACTAGTCCGATGGGAAGCGGCGGATCAATATAATATTACCGTGTCATGAGGTGTAGGTAAAGTAAGGCACCCTGGGATGCTGGGATCGGCCCTTCCACCAGGCCTTCCATGCGCTACGGTTTTCCCAGGAAGTTTATGCTTTCCATCTTGGTTAGAATGAAACAAATCACTGTGATTTGTGAGGTTTGTTGGCATAATTCTCCTAGACATTCATATCCCTATGGGTGCGGAGACATGATGTGAGTGGCCGAATGAACCTCTTGGGCATGTCAAGGGCCGGAAATATTAAGGGGACTCGTGCTCCACCACTTTCCTAGTTTCCGATGGCCCTGGTCTGTCCCTGAACCGCTAAAATGGTAAAAATAAAATAAAACTCCCAAAACTACTTACCAGCAAACAGGACCGTTTACAAATATTGGACACTCCCTCAGGGCTGGCTTAGGCACCATGCACTAGCGGCTAGCTTGGCGTGCTGACTAAATATGCTGTTGGCCTGTATGCCAGCTGTCAAACTAAACGTTCGCGCGCTGTGCCTGGGGTTGCGAGCCCTCGGTCACGTGGAGAGCGTTGGGCTGGTTATTCTGGCGCTATCCTATCCGGGAAACTTTCTCTCGTACCACTAATTTAAGCGTTTCAGTCTATCAATTAGCCCACATATTGCTCTCCTCCTCTACTGCCTCATGCAAACAGCGCTGCAAACCGGAGCACAGACCGCACTCCGCCCACGCAGCACGGCTAGAACGATGCAACCGTTACAGTCCGTCTTTACCGGTCCGCGATATCACCCATATTCCATCCAGCTTGTCCTGTAGCGCATTTGGCCAACATCATATCATGTTAGCCATATAAGTCACCTCGAGGCTGAAATATCTAAGCAGTGAAGTGAATTCTAACCCATCTCCGTCATGAAAGAAGGGCGAGGGCAAGTGAGCGAGTGATGGGGCATGAAGAGAAAAATATATTTCCGAGTAATAAGCGGAATTAGGAACCTGCATGGGGAAAGCTGTATGGCTGTAGATTCGCTACCCGCGTGCGCTGGGGGGAGGCGGGGGTGGGCTTTCACGACCCCCCCTGTAGTCCGCGCGTTCCAGCCCTCGGGTTGCCACCAGTTGCGTGCTCCGGGTGCTCCTGGTCCGGGTGACTAGGAAAATTGTAGTGGGGAGGTCTTTGTGCGCTTCTACAATTATGGAGGTTACGACGCCTTTGCTAGCTGCGACGAAGCAGCTGTTCGCCATGACTGCGCTGAGCAAGAGGACAGGGCAAGGGTCCATTCCCAGGATACTGCGCAGTGATGAGTGGTCATCCCCTTGGATATACCCCCTAGCATATCCTGCTGACTTGAACCATTCGCCGGCGAACCTCCTATCCTCACCCAAAGGTACCAGAGCACATACCACCCTCTCTGGGATAACCGCCATGCGGCCAAACCCCTTTGCAAAAGAGTAAAAATCCCTCCCGTGCACCTCACCCTGAACGCAGGAGATATATTACCATCCCTTGTGTCGTATACCCCTGCACAAACGTCACCTCATCGAGCAAATTCGTTTGCACACTCAGCGGCCCCTCCCGGACAAAAATCCTCTAAAGCCGTGTCCGGCGTTCTTGATCACCAGGCGTAGCTCTGGATTCTGAGAAGAATTGGCGCTATCGCGGGGGTCCCGCACGGTTTTGCGCTAACCATAGCAGGGGCAGGATGGGCGAGGGGGGTTCGTTGCTATAGTCTTTTTTCTCTTCATATCAGAGCGAAGGGTTTGGAAAGAAGGTACTGGGCTTACTGAAAATCAGAACTATTCCACCCCCTAACCGTCCTAACGCACGTCGCCTCATTCTGATAATTCCCCGGATTAGCAAAAGACTGCTACTGGCGGTCGTTTTGAAAACGTGCCTGGAGTAACCACCCTCCAGCACCCTCCACTCACCCTCCCCAGCAGTGATCCTCCGGTTGGGGTCTGCATTCCCTGGCTTTCGCACCCAGACGAATCCCCACACCATTCACAGCACCGGCGTCCGGGAGCCCGTTGTTGAAGTCGATCTCGAGATATCCGAGGATGTCGGCGTCTGTTAGGATTAATTACTCCGGATCGGGGATACCAAGAAGGCCTGTGGGAGCTTCATCGCGATGGGAGAGGGCGAAGGCGAGTAGGGCCACTGCAGATTTATTAGTAGTATTATTGCAATTGCGCTAATAGGCGCCTTTAGAGGTAAACTCCGGAAGATGGGGGGTGGGGTTGTAGCTTAAGTATCCGTTTTCATACAGCCTTAAACTGCTGATTTCTTTCAACTTGCTCACCTCCCCCTGGCAGCTGTACACACAGTTCCTCCCGCAGACAAGTCCTATGGTGCGATCCGTTCCGTAGTCAATGGATGAACGGTAGAATCGAAACAAACATTCCCCACAGCCAACAGTAATGAGACTTATTACCCACCATCCCATCGGAAGAGCCATCACGAGGCTGCACCCCCCATCGATAGATAGCCGGATCGCCATATCGAGTCTCGAGCAATACACTGAGTTACCCTCTCACACGCCCACCCTCCCAGGGTCAGAACTAACCAGTGGGGTATCCCAAGCAGAACCGACCACTATCAATCTGTATCTCCACTGATTACATCACCTGGCTGTTCATAGATTAACACTATGTCTGGTGCTGTCTAGTAGTGCATACTCTTGGGTGTCTACAATTGCGGTACTCGTAGAGAGTGGAACCCCCGAAGGAATAATCGCTCATTTGTACGGTCCTTGGTGTTGTGCAGATACGTGCTATGATATACCATACTGTTTATTTAAGTGGTGGTTAATACTTAGAAGGTGTTCCGGATAAAGTCTACTTTCTGGTAATCACTCAAGCGGACTTGCGCTAAGGATTTTCAAGGTTAAAAAAGTTGGAAAAATTGATACTCCTTTTGGTTTTGTTATTGTTGCTTCATGTAAACTCGGGCCACACAAACAGTTAACCCTCTATCACTTTGCCTTAGCATGCGATCCGAATTTTTTTGGGCATCTACTCAAGTACAGTACAAGCAGAATACAGTACCGGTAGAGCAGGGAGCTGAGCCTCTGAGTTGCCCCACCTTTCCCCATATTTCACATATACTGGATTGAACCGGCAGAGCCACCAGTTCCTTAGGTGAGGAATTCACGCTAATTTACGTTGAGCATGAACTTCCTGCTATGGGCCTGGGCTTTTTTCTTCCCCCCCATTCTTCCCGCTCGTAATCTCAACTCTACAAAATGGGGCAGACCATTCTCTTTTTCTACTTTTTTCTTCGGTAATCTGTGCAATCGTGAAGGTGTTTGAATGTAACTCGGGCTACTTTCACGGCACCCTGCTGCGGGAGACTCCCACGGCTCCGCGTTGGGGGAGTGTTCCTCCTTTTGCAATTTCTATGGTACGAGGGTGCCTACAAATACAGGGCAGAGGCCTACTGGGCGTGTCACGAAATTTGCCAGCAAAATTGGTCGTAATCACCACCCAGGCCATCTACGTCTCCCACGGCACTTGACGGTATGTTACAGTACAGTACCGTACACCTTACTATCCGACTGCCAATTCTCAAATACCTGTTCCTTGCAGCTACAGAAGTCATTCCAATCATTTTTCGGATTGCCACCCCGCTTGCGATCTCACTCGAACTGTTTGTTTCATTAAATAAATGAACATCCTGCATGAGCATTTCGCTTAACAGTAGGACTCTCTGTATCAAACTCGACGCAAAGGTCATCCCGCAATCATCGATTTTTCGATAACGGCGGTAGCCGACGGTAATTGTGCCTTGTCGCCGATTAGTCGAAATTCCCTTTTTCCTAGCCCAACCCAGCGATCGTAGCACGTAAGCTCCTAGAGCTCAAGTAGCCTGTCCAATCGGCCAGTTGGATGGGGGGCCAGTGAATGTGTATTAGCCTTGATATTAGAGTCCATCTCATGGTCACAGACCACCATACAACACCTACCCTTCATGATATGGCTTAGTAGGTTGCGGAGGTACCATGGGGGACCATGCCCAGCGGGTTAGACCGGAGATGTTTAGGGGACTCGTGCTCCACCTTTTTCATAGTTCCGGTCATCATGGGTCTGCCTGAAACCGCCGATGGGACAAAAAGCGTTCAAAACTACTTACAAGTCTATTCCCAAGTATTCGACTCGCCTCCGAGGCTAGTTTCGGGGCCATGCACTTGCGGCTAACATGGCGTGGTGTCCAAGTATGACATTGGCTTTTATGCTACGAATAGTCGCTGATCCGGGCTTTTGCACACTGTAGCATGGCCCCGAATCCTCGATCGCCTGGGCAAGTGTTGGGTTCATCATCATGTCACCATTTTATTTGGCAGGGGTTTTCCCACACTGCTAATCACCACATGCTTTAGTCTATCAACTAAATTAATTCTCATACGGTACTGCCCTCCCCTTCTCAACTGCTATGATAATTGCGAACTGCAAACCAGATTACAGACTATGCTGCACTCACGCCGCGCTGCTAAAATGGTACTACGGTTCAAGTTTCGTATTCAGCATGGCTTACCCATTCGTGGCAGCATTCTCGAGCACAGAGTGGCCGTACTAGTGCGCATATTCCATCCCAGCCGCCAAGTAGCTTATCCGGCCAAGCGGATACGCGAATTCCAACCCATCGGCCACAAAAGAAGGGCAGAAGGCTAACGAACGAGTGATAGGGGATGAAGAAAAAAACATTTCAGAGTAACAAAAGGAATTGGGATTGTGTATGGGAAAACCCATATGGTTGTAGATACCGTTGCCTGTGGGCTCGGGGGAGAGGCAGGAGTGGATTATTGCGACTTCCTAGAAGCCGGCACGTTGCACCCCCTGGGTTCCTACCGCTCGTGTGCCTCGGGTGCTTGCGGTGCAGATGAATAATGGGATTGTGGCGGCAAGGGCTTTGTGCACCTCTGTGGTTATGGAGGTTACAATGCCTTTGCTAGTGGTGAGTGGTCACCCCCTCGGATATACCCCCTAGCATATCCCGCTCTCTTTAACCATCGGTGGGTGAACCTGCTATTCCCATCCAAAGGCACGTGAGTGTATACCACACTGTCTGGGATAACCTCAATATACCCAAACCCCTTCGCAGAAGCGTTAAAATCCCTCCCGTGCACTCCATCTTGAACAGAGGAGACGTATACCCATCCCCAGTACTACTATACTCTTGCACAAGTGTCATCTCATCTAGCCAACCCGTTTGCACACTCAGCGAGCCACTCCGGGGCAAACATCCTCCAAAGCCGTGTCCGGCGTTCTCGATCAGTAGGCATAGCTTTTGATTCCGAGAAAAATTGATGCTATCCTGGGTGTCCCGCACGGTTTTTGCACTAGCTGTGGCGGGGGCAGGGTGGACGAGGAAGGTTCGTTGTTGTAATCTTTTTTTCTCGTCAGTTCAGGGCGAATAGTCGGGAAAGAAAAATCGCACTATGCTTACTGAAAATCAGAACCATTCCACCCCCAAAGCCCTATCGCACCCCCCCTCATTCTTGTGGTTCCCTGGCTTAGCAAACAGCTGCTACTGGCGGTCGTTTCGAAAACGTTCCTAGAGTAGAGTAGCCACCTTCCAGCACCACCCACTCGCCCTCCCTAGCTGTGATCATCCAGCTGGGCTGTGCATTCTCTCCCTTCCGCACCCAGACGAATCTCCACACCTTCCCAGCCCTGACGTCAGGGAGCTCGTTGTCGAGGTTGATTTCGAGCTGTGCAGGGATGTCGGTTTCTGTTAAGATTAATTGCTCCACATCGAGGGTGCCGATAGGGCGTACGAGAGGCGCATCATGATGCCAGAGGGTTAAGACGAGTAGGGCCACTGCAGAATTTATTGGTAGCATGATTGCAACCGCACGAAGAGGTGTCTTTGTAGGTAAGCTCTGGAAGGTGGGGGGCGGGGTTGTAGCTCAAGTATTGGTTGTCATACAGCCTTAAACTGCCGATTTCTTTCAACCTGCCCACTCCCCCTACCAGCTATACTTGTATTCCCAGTGGGGTACCTCCCGCAGACAAGTCCTACAATGCGATTTGTTCTAGTAATTTGTCAGTACCCAATGCACCGTAGCGAATGGACGAAGGGTAGAATCGAAACAAACATTCCTCATTGCTAGAAGCAACGAGACATATTAAACACCGGTCCATCGGGGGAGCCATCATGAGGCCACACACCCCCGTCAGTCGATGTGGACCGCCGCACCAAGTCTTGAGAAATATAATGAGTTACCTGCCCACACGCCCACCCTCTCGTGATTAGAACTAACCGTTAGGGTATTCTAAGCACAATCGACCACTCTCAATTTATACAACCACTGATCACATCACCCGGCTGTTCATAGCTCAACACTATGTGCTGGTGCTGCATGGTAATGCATACTCGGGGGTATTAACAATTGCGGTACTCGTAGAGTGTAGAACCCACGGAGGAATAGTTGCTCATTCGTATGGTGCTTGGCGTTGTGCAGATCCGTACGGTACACCATAACAGTTACTTTACTATTTAAGTAAGTGTTAATGCTTAGAAGGTATCCCGGATGAACTCCACCTTCTAGCGATTACGCAAGAGTACTTTCACTAAGGGTTTTCAAAGTTAAAAAGGTCGGAAAAGTTAATACTCTCTTTGGTTTACTTTGTTGTTTCATGTAAACTTGGCGGACACAAAACGGTTAACCTTCTATAACTTTGCCTGACCCTGCAATCTGGTTTCCTTGGGCTTGCGCTCGAGTACAGTACAAGTAGCGCACAGTACAGTAGGGAGGTCAATAGGTCCACAATGAGCACAGAATTCTGGCAACAGAACCCAACAAAAGCTCAGAAGTAGTGTGGTATATTAAGCCAGGAGGAAAGCCGCAGGAGAGATCGGGGAGGGATACAGGAAGATCACAACCATGCAATAGTGATTATATACTATCTCTCCCAAAGGTTCAATTGGTTTGGATATTTCATGGAGGATGTGAAGATTTTTTTATATTTATAACATCTGAAAACTTTACCCCTGGTTACCTTGGTGAACTTACAGTAAATGGGTTATCAGAAAGGGGGGGGGATGTTTTTGGCCAACACAATACGCTAACCTAATGCAACTCCCGGTGTTTACTTGTCACCGGGAAATTATCCTCTTGAAATTAGCCACTAGTGATGCAGTTGGTACTACACTGTGAACAAATGACCCCAGGACCTTTGCGATAATGCGTGCATGCAGTAGTGAGAAGCTTCTATTTAGTTTGTTAGTAGTGATGCAATGTTCGGGATCAAATGGCCCTGTCATACCCCGGCCGGAGTCTTAAAGTTCCCGACAGCGCACCAGACTATGGTGCGGGTACCGGAGCGCTTTCTTCAACGAGTGGGCTAATTTATAGTCCTGCCGCAAGGTATGCTGCAAGAAAACCAAGATGCGTAGGGAATTCGGATATTCTCTGCGCTTCGATATTGGCATTACGGCAGACGTGCCAAAGGTAAAATGTGGGATTTTGTGATCGTAGTTACTGAATAATGCTGGGTGGTGAAAGTGTCATTTTTTGTCACGGCCGGGTGTTAACGGAATGCGCGCTCGCCGCGTGAGCGCCAGTAATGCTGTTGGGGCAGGCGATGACAGAGTATCATAGCTAGACTCGGTCTCTCGTGGCTGAAGTTGGGAGTGTTTGGGTGAGCGCACGGGGAATTATGAATACTGGTGCCTACCGCATCGGAGGAGATAGTAGGGGAGTAGGAGGTTTGCGAGAAATGTCCGGCATGAAAATAAAATTCATCGTTGTGTCTTGGGCAGTGGCAGGGAAGCAATAGCAATTATGAACTGTGGCTCATGGTCTTGGCAGAACGATAGAGTGCTCTTGGCGTCTGGACTGGTGCATCAGGATGTGTTGACCTTCTTGGGCTATCTTTTTAGCGCCCTGCGCAGGCCCTTTTTTTTTTTCAGCCTTTCCTGCACAGATTCCATAAAACCCAGCCCGCTGCCATCGTTATTGTGGAAGCATATCTACGGTCGGCCAACACTTTTGAAAGAGTACCATGGACAACACAGCATATACGCCGTCGATCAATAGCGGAAATGTCAGGTGCAATAACGTAACGAATAGTCATAATAACAATACCAACAATATCAACAACGGTACCATCAACCTGAACAAAGTCATAGCCGATGAGAACCCAGAAATTATGAAGTGGCTCTCGCCACTGGACGCCGGAAGAAGGCATCAGGATGTGCGTACTGACAGAGTGGATGGTCTGGGGAGCTGGCTTTTGGAGACAAACGAGTTTCGGGAGTGGAGGAGTGGCGAATATGGAGCAGATAAGGCTGCCTTATTTTGTTACGGGAATCCCGGGGTGGGGAAGACCTATCTGAGGTAAGTGGCTGGTTCTTCTAGAGAAGGGAGGAATTATCGCTGACGGCTAGCAATATTAGTTCGTTGGTAATCGATAGCCTGCGAGATAGCCCCGATGAGAAAGATACCACAATCACGGCCTTCTACTGTGACTTCAGCGACCAGCAGGCACAGACAACTACCAACATCTTGGGAGCCATCGTAAGGCAGCTGGTGGTTAGAGGTGAAGTTCTGGGGCACGTGAAAACGGCGTTTGAAAAATCGAAGAAGGAGGCAGGCGGTCTAGGTCTGCGACTTCCGGATATGGTGCGGTTGCTTAAGCAGGCCATTGCTGCATTGCCCCGAGTTATCATGTGCATAGATGCTTTGGATGAGTGCCTTCCCAAATATCTACTAGAGCTTCTCGAGTCGCTGAAGGATATCGTTCGGGAGCTGCCAGGGACGCGAGTATTTGTCACTGGGAGGCCACAGGTTGAGGCGGAAGTTACGAGATATTTCCCCACTGCGGTTGTAGTACCCATCAGTCCTAAGACTCAAGACATAAAAGGATATTTGGAGAGGAAGTTGGAGATGGATACCGAGCCTGATGCGATGTCCGACGGTTTATGGGCGGATATCCTGAGAATCATTCCAGAAGAGATCTCGGCGGTGTATGTAGAGGCATCCACAATTCCCACTCCATCCACGATTTTATATTGACCAGCTATCGTGTGTAGATTCCTCCTTGTTTCGCTAAACATCAACGCTATCCTAGAGGAGCCTACCATCTCCGGGAGAAGACGAA